>CAKMRK010000388.1:0-28839 GCA_928213465.1 Penicillium sclerotigenum | reverse complement strand
GGTCTAGGAATGAAGAATACACCGTTTGTTCGCGAAAAATCTGGGTTATGTGCTGTTTTATGGTGATTATATTCATGGATACTACACGTTTTAAGTAGGCGGTATGATAATATGTTGGCGGTGAGCAGGGTGGGGCTATAGGGGTGTAAAAACATATGTCCACTGACTGTAGTTAGTTGCAATGTGTATTAGCAAT
This sequence comes from Penicillium sclerotigenum, assembly GCA_928213465.1. NCBI lineage: Eukaryota > Fungi > Ascomycota > Eurotiomycetes > Eurotiales > Aspergillaceae > Penicillium > Penicillium sclerotigenum. The sequence goes on along the minus strand of CAKMRK010000388.1, from coordinate 28,643 downwards.
GCATGCTGGTCACCACACCGTATCCCACTGAATTGATCCACTCGACCTTGGGAGCCTGGGATGCTTAACAAGGCAGTTTTCAGCGCTTAGTAAGATACCGCCAACAGTACGAAGCGACGCGAGGCGCGCCCGGAAACTTTAGCTGAATATGTCTAGCAATTCATGGTATATAATACGAACTTAGTTAGCGTTACAATATGCTTAATTATTGTAAAGAGTAAATTTTTGAATAGCCAATACTCAAAAGTATACAGCTACAAATGCCCTGTCTAACTCTCTGATATGTTCATCGCCAAGAATCTACTCCTTAAGCTGCGCTGGCAAAATATGAAAATAAGGTCAAAGATTCCCATTATTATTACTGAAGTATCTATTATTATTATCTATAACTATACTAATCTTGTACTTTACTCCATGCAAAAACTCTATTTAGGTTTGCTGACGGAAACTGCGCCGCCATTAGTGTATCTTACCATTCATGGAAAAGGGGAGACGAGTATCTCGTACTCCGTATCCGTACTTCGTATCTCTTAAGATGGGTTTGCAACTATTAATAAACAATGTAGGATATATATTTTGAACAGGTTGCCTTTAGGAGTATGTATTCCGGGCCTCGCAATCCTGCAGCACCATAGTCTAAAGATAGACCCATCAAAACGGCCACTAAGACCGGCCATGATTCCCCATGTTTCATTACTTTCTATTTGCTCCTTTTACACTCGAAAAGAACCCCGAACAAATCCGATATCACCATCTAAACTGACGAGTACTATGCTGGACTAGGTATATCAGCTCCGGAGCTATTCCCGAACGACTGACGCTCGGACGTTGAAAAATCAGAAACTGGACCTGCTGTCAATGCTGATCGACAACGTTTAGATTGCTCAAGTCTCATTCAACGCCCCTGAATAGTTTGACCGTTGGCCGTTGGCAGGTTTACCGTTAACTTTTGCACTGGCCACAGAGTTCCCGCCGATGCTTTCCGTAGTAAGTAGACATGTTTGTACGTATCTGGGCAGATGAAAGCTAATATTATGTTGTAGATGGTTTTCTGGAGTGGATTTATTTTATGTGTGGCGTTTGGCTTTGACGATCCTGAACCCTATGTATTTACGTGTGTTCTGTCTTGGTCCGGGAATTGTATTGCAGGGTTTCTGATAAGAGGTATCTGTTATGTACGTACACATACGGAGTACAAAATATACTACATATGTAAGGCATTCCCATTCCCGGCTTGCAAGCCTAGTGATAAGGCATAGGGGTTCTGTATGAAGATTTGCCAGAGCTTCTTGATACTAGTGGAGCACCCATTATGCATAAACAGCAATGACAGGAGATGAGTATGTACATATAAAAGTTGATACCTCGGGTAAGTCTTCCGACTACCAGAGAAAAGACAACTCGCACGTGGGAAATTCCTCTGAAGTTCAGTGTGGAGGCACAACCCAATCTCGGGGTTTGAGCATTAGTAAGCAGGCGTTAAGCCCGGGCATGGCTATTGAGAGAGGATGATCAATCCCCACAGGTGCATTTGACTAGTCCTAGAAGGATCACCCCCTGCCTTAGTAGCATGATAGCGTGGTGAGATTGCCCGCAGTTAATGAAAATCGTATCTTGAAACTGGGGATTACGAACCGCGGGTAGAACGGGGCAATTGGTCTTTGTTTCAGACTCTCTTGGCGGGTCGGAAGTGTTGAATAATATCGTGAAGGAAAATAATCCCAAAGTAGTCACGATCCACCAACCAGCTGTTTCTCTCGATGGAGCCCCTCAAGAATATGCTTGATGGTATATAAGTGAGCGAATGTTGGATTCGAGCTCTCTAATTGGTTTTGTGTGGAACCCCATAAGCGCTAGCCTGAGGTCCGCCTGAACCTCGGCTGAACTGTATGGATGTAAGTACTCTCTGTACAGCTTTCTTGAGGAATCCAAATATCAGAGGTTTTAGTGGACGGAGCCAACATGTCTGTGAGAAATATGGAGTAAAGAAGAAAAACAAGATGCCAATGGTGATCCAAACATATACCCTTGGTGTTAGACCAGGCAGGAATCCACCAACGTTTCAGAATGGCCCTTGCATTGGCCACTGGCATACCCATGCGGGTTTCAGCACCCTCATGTCGATCGCTAGAGCTTTACATTCTGCATTGGCTTGGCGAATGCACAATTTGTACGGAGTACTCTGGACATTATGTACTTTGTCGTTTTGTATTGTGTACATTGGATGTTGTACTCTGTACATGTTTCCATGCCATTTCCTTTTGAAAAAAAAAAAAACCAAACAACTCAAGTATCCCAGAAATACTGCTGATTGGATCAACGGGTGCCGAAGCGCTTTCAATAGTGCCATTTGATGTATTTCTAGGAGTTTCCCTCTTTATCTCCTGCTGTAAAAGGTACAATACCAGAAAAAGGTAATAAGACAATAGAAGAAGAAAAAGATAATATAACAATAGAGGAAGAACCGAACTGCAGTATCTGTTTGCAGTTATTGATAGGTTCCAAAACTTGTAGATGTTGCAGACAGGGGTCAAGCGCCTCAATGGTGGATCAGCCTAGCGGCCCCTTAGGAACCAAGTGAAGATTTGGACGGAGTAAAGCCTTTGTATTTCAATACAAAGAGAAGATCAAAAGAAACTATGAGCTAAAGAGAAGAAACATATATATATATATATATATATATGTATTCAAATATTCAAATATTCCATTCCAGAGAGAATACCTGGAAATACTCCAGATACCCCCAATGTAAATAAATACTCACGTCAAAGATACCGAAATAAGTATCCAGAATACCAGAATATCTGACAGGAGTGATCACCTCTCCCCGCTTGTGGACTCGTGGGACGGGAGAGACGTACGACCAGCCGTGAATGCGCCATTCCATTTCTTCCATTTCTCGCCCCCTCTCTCCCCTCCGGAGAACTCGGCTCTTAGATTCCGAAGTGCTTTTGTTCTGAGAAGTCGGGAAAAGCCCATATTTTGCAACTTTGGAACGCGATCTCGGCTTCCCCCGTCACCGTCACCGTCACCGCCAACGTCTTTCCCCCATCAAGCTTCCTATTTGGCCTTCGGTAGGCTGACGTTGTGTCGCTCACAATTCGGCGCCTGTCTCGGAGGATAATCTGGTCCAATTGTACACACAACCGCCCAATTCTCAACGGAACGTGGTCGATAGGTGTGGGGAACAACGGAAGCACCGATCGAACCTTTCAAGCTTCTGCCTATCACATCACACGTCATTCATTCAACGTTGGGTTGGACCGTGGCAGACAGGGGAGAATTTTTGCCTTTTTTTTTTGGAAGGTAGGTACATCTACTACCTTGAGCGGAGTGTTGAATCACTTGTCGAGTCCGATGGTGTCTAGTCGAGTCTTTTGTCTCTAAGCTTCGACTGGGCTCCCGTGTGGCGCAATCCAATCGCATCCCTGATTCAAATCAAACACATCGCTGATGCGTCGAGTCCCCTGTTAAACCCGTTCAGCTTGCAATGAACTGTTGCTAACCATCATTGCGCTAGGTAGTTTGTCGTTACCGGGCGTAAACCATGGGTTGTTTAGTTTCAAAGCCCGAGGAGGCTGATAGGGATGCTTTCCAGCGCAATGCACGCATTGACCGGGCTATCAAGAATGATAAGAAGACGCTGGACCGGACTATCAAGATTCTGCTATTAGGTGGGTGGTTCGGTGGTTCTCAGTCGTTAATTATCGGCTTACTTTAGTGTCGCGTTACTAACAAAATGCTCAGGAGCGGGAGAGTCTGGAAAGTCCACCATTATCAAACAGATGCGAATCATTCACAGCCGGGGCTTCCCCGAGGAAGAGCGTCACCAAACCCGTGCCATAATCTACTCGAACATCGTCATTGCGTTCAAGGTTTTGTTGGATATCATGAATGCCGAGGATATCGATTTCGAGCACGAGGAAAAGACAAAGGTACTGTCCACCCTTTTTCTCAAAGGACCGACATCAGCTAACGGGGTTTGAAAGCCATTTGCGGATCTATTAGACAATACCGACCCAGATGTAGGGTCCGACGAAGCCTTCTCCGATCTCGAGGTTCGCGATGCGATGAGGGTCATGTGGAAGGATGAAGGTGTACAAAAGGCCGTTGCTCGGGGGCACGAATTTGCTCTCCATGATAACTTGCACTAGTAAGTCGAATTGGCGATATGTTATATGAACCCAGCCTGACGAGACTCAGTTTCTACGAATCTCTCGATCGCATATTCACTCAGGGTTGGCTTCCTGATAACCAGGACATGTTGCAGGCTCGACTTCGGACAACAGGTATTACAGAAACTCTGTTTGAGCTCGGGCAGATGAACTTCCGCATGATGGATGTTGGAGGACAGCGGTCAGAACGGAAGAAATGGATCCATTGCTTTGAGGGTGTCCAGTGTCTGTTGTTCATGGTTGCCTTATCTGGATATGACCAATGTCTGGTCGAAGACCAGAATGCTGTAAGCACGGCTTTCTCGATTTCAATCGCTCGCACCACTAATCACATCTTACAGAATCAAATGCACGAGGCCATGATGTTATTTGAATCACTAGTCAACGGCGAATGGTTCAAGCGCAAGCCAATCATTCTATTTCTCAACAAGATTGATCTGTTCAAAGGAAAACTTGCGATCTCCTCTATCTCGAAGCATTTCCCAGATTATACCGGCTCTGACACCGACTATAATTCCTCGGCACAGTACTTTGCAGACCGATTCCGTGGCATCAACCGCATCCCAGACCGCGAAATCTACATCCATTACACCAACGCAACTGATACAACATTGCTCAAGGCGACTATGGATTCAGTACAGGACATGATCATTCAAAAGAACCTGCATACCTTAATACTATAAGGCAGAGGCCCTCAAATTCCCGAGGAATCCCCCATGACCGTCTGTCTGTGACGATGATCTTCTTTTTTTCTTCTCTCTTCATTTCCTATTTCTCAAGCTCTTCAGCCTACCAGTTACTTTCCGGTTGCATTTCAGGGCGGCTACTATTCGTTCACTCATTCGTGATCGTTGCCATTTCTCATTTTCTCATCTTTTCTTTACTTGTTTTCTAACGAGGCGTCTTGACTGAGGGGTTGTTGTCTGCTCTCTGCTCACATCATTGGATCTGTCACGTTGCATCCAAAAGCCTATCCGACTTCGCCAACTAATGCCCACACTTCTGTTTAGCGACTGTTTCGTCGCCAACCCCTGTGTTTCCTTTTTTTCGGTTTAATGCAGAGTGATACCATTTGTTTGTCTTTGCAGCTGTGTTTACTAACGACTGCTCTGTATTACCACAATCATTCTGGGTCTTTATTTACTATATCTTAACTCTGAATGAACTCGATATCCTGCTCTTCTATGGGCACTTTTTCGCCCTTCGGATTCCAGTCTCAATATAATTTCAAAAAATAGATTTACTTATGAGGTCCTTAGATCGCTTACCATTCATTGTATACCTTGCTGTAGATCACACGACATGGACCATTTCTCCAGGGCTACACCACGTAGAACCCTAGAATCTAAGAATCAACTAGATGACTCAATGTCTCAACGAAATAACATAATCAATATGTATAGAAGACGGAATTTTCCCCCATCAAATCGAATCATGCGAGCTCACGATTGCCCAAGGTGTGGTGTTCATGAACTAGGCGCCTTAGGCAGAAATATTACATAACACCCGCATGATCAGTGACCCCGAGTTCCGGGCCGACTGATTTCGCCTCCGATTCAGACTCATTCACCTCCTCAGTGACTGGGTTATCTGCCAAACCATGTTGTCAACATCCTTACGCCGGGCGGCATGGATTCCCATGCCGCTTCCCGGGATAACTCGCACCGGTCAAAGTCTTACCAGCAGCTTGCTCGGCGCAACCCGACCTCTGCACCAACGCCGGTATTCCTCCTCATCCTCCAAACCGCCCGTACCGCCCAGCGATGGTTCCCGACGAATGGACACCTCTGCCCCGGCAAAGGGAGTCAACTCATCTAGTGAGAAGAGCAAGGCTAACCGCCGTCGGGGGAAGGACAGCTCTGCCCGAAACGGATCTTCAAAGTCTAGCCAACATACAGCATTTTCCAACCTCCCAAGTGTTCCCTCGACACAGCACCGACAGCCACATGGTGAGTCCTCAAACCTGAGCCAGCTTCATATATGATTTTGCCACTGCAAAGAAATAACCTAAAGCTGACTTTTCTCTTTCTTCATCCGCTACTAGATGTCCATGTAGCATCGTTTTTCTCCATCCACCGGCCGATCTCGGTGACGACCACTGTGCCCCCGACCTCGAGCACCGATGCCTTCGAAGCGATATTCTCGTCAAAGCGCCCACTGAAGAACGAGCCGGTAGACGTCATCTTCACTCTTTCCTCGGCCGTCCAGTCGATGGAAACTGGCTCCCAAGGCATCTCAGAGTCCGAAGACCAGTTCCGAAGCTTCAGCGAACAGGACGGCGAACTCCGCATGCTGGATAGTCCAGACGCGAATATTTCCATAGAGGAATTCACCCGTCGTCTTCGCCCATTCCAGCCCCCTCCCCCGCCCGTCCCCATGGACACATCCGCTGCTGAGACTGCTGAGTCCACCAATGCTCAAATCGACCACGAGTACCAGACGTACTCGACCGTCCTGACTATCCGCGAAGCTCGTCACGCCGACGGTCGCAAGACCTACGAGGCACACACGGGACCTTTCGTTCGCAACGGAGAGATGGAGGACCCATCTGATCTGCGCGACGAGATCTCCATTGAGGCGCCTTCTGATTCCACCGCAGGTATGACATACATGGAACGTCTGCGCAACAACCACACCATGCACGCCATCAGCACCATGAGACGGCGCAAGGCCAAAATGAAGAAGCACAAGTTCAAGAAGCTGATGAAGAGAACACGCACCCTGAGACGGAAACTTGACAAGTAGAGTTGTGCTTGAGGTTTCCTAGTTTCCTTTTGTTTGTTCTTTCTGCTGTCGGTTGCATCTTGCCTACATTGTAGGTCGAGGCTAGTCTTGTGAGAGTTCAGGGCATATATCCTTGTTTTCATACATTTTTTATTACTTTCTCGTTCTCCTACCTATTCTCTCTCACTCACTCGATCAAATATCCACATATACCTCTCCTCCCTTGGTCTTTTTGCCGCGAACAGCTGTACTTGCGCAGAAGCAAGTGAAGTCTTTGATTACTGGTGTTATGTGGGCATTAACTCTCCCCATGCATTGCGGATAACTCAATAGATCTTGATTTCTCGATTTCTGTTATTGATGCTGCTGTTTTCTTTGATTTGTGTGTCTTTTCTATCCCAGTCAGTAAATATGACTAGGTAGCAATAAAGCAGGGAATATCTCGATTTCAGATCAGCATCTCTTGTAAACTTGCCTACAACACCCCAATACATCATGTGTACCTCGAAAGATCTACATACGTATATCCCAAGAATTGGACTTTCAGTGACACCACCATAAGAGGCTGAATAGGATTTACTGTCCTCCCAAACCAAACCCGAGGTGATGAAAGCCACGCCATCAAAAGAATGAAGAAATCCCGCGATAGAAGAAATACATGGCTACAAGATAAAGGACGAGAAGTAAAGAAACAAGAAACTCCTTGCAGAAGATCCTGCCTAACCGCCATAATGGAAGAGAGGATGGAGACCAAAGTCCCCGATCAGCGAATTTCATATAGAGTACAAAGTCCAGCGCGGTGTCATGCAATGTAAAGCCAAAAATCCAATATCTACCCACACCTGGAGTCCAGGACGAATGCTTGAACAGATTGCCCGATTCTACATCCACTCTGTCATCGAACCTTCACTCAAATGGGCTGAAATCGGTTTATCATTTTCCGATATCATCCAATCCTGCACCCGTACCAGATTTATCATGTCAGGTTCCCCGGCCGAAGAGGCACATTGGTTTGCGTCGGGGAAATGTTGAGAAGGCAGATCCGGGAATGAACTAAGAATCGCGTTAGGTGCGGTAAATGGGGCGATTCAAGGTCCAATTCCCGGAATGCAGCGGGAGGTCTTTCGTTTAGCACACTGCCTTCGAGCGGGAGTTCATGAGAAGAGCAACAATCAACCCGTACAGACCTGCGAGGAGAGAAGTGGTTAGAAGCGATTATACAGATTGATATGGGGTGCAGCCACGACTTACCCAAGACTTCAGCGAAAATGAGAATCAGAATCATTCCAACATATAGTCGAGGCTGTTGAGCCGTTCCACGAACACCCGCATCACCCACGATACCAATAGCGAAACTGCGACCCGAGTTAGGAACAAATCTTTAGAAGAATGGGAGACACCCTGCGTCACAAACTTACCCCGCAGCAAGACCAGCCAGACCGACCGACAGACCAGCACCAAGCTGGATGAATCCAGTGTAGAGAGGAAGCTGCTGGGTCAAGTCGTTGGCGACCAGAACCGACACGACAAGACCGTAGATACCAATGATACCCGCCATGACAATGGGGACAATGTCTGGAAACCGAGTCAGCAAATTGTTGCTATATGTCCTCGCGCAACACTAGGAATATCTCATTGCCAGATCAGCAGAGCTTTTTGTTGAGATCGACATACTCTTAACGATCAGGTCGGGGCGGAGGACAGCCATGGAGCAAACTCCGACACCAGCCTTAGCAGTTCCATATGCGGCACCGAAGCAGGTGAAGACAATAGCAGAAGTGCAGCCCAGCGCACCAAAGAAGGGCTAAATGAAGAAAGATTAGTTATCATGCCGATGCATTGTAAGCAGGTGGATGACGTGGAGGGGCGGAGACATGGGCGATTGATCGTGCTCGATTGGGATCTAGTATATAATAATACTCACCGCATAGACGGGGCTATCAAAATCCAGATGTTAGCAAGGCTGATCCATAAATCCTGGGAATTGATGGACTTGATAGCAAGGTGTCGTGGAAGCTGTCGAGCACCCAGGGGCTGGGAGGTCTAGCCAACGACTTACCAAAGTTCAGTTGCCATTTTGATGGAAGACGACCCGGCGAGGTTGGCGTGGAGTAGATTGAGCTTTAAAAAGAAATAGAAACACCCGAGGTCGGCAAGCTCAGTTGGATGCGGTCGGGGAGGATGGAGAGTCAGTGGCTTGGAGGTCGACGGCAAACATGCTGGCCTCTCTGGGTCACGTGTAATGTCTTGGCATATCCACCGGGAAAGGTAATGACTACAGTATATGTGACATGTACACGGAGTACATTCAGCTGTGATGGTTTTGTTCAATTGGTTATATATTGCATTATTATACATGTATCATTTTTTTATACAGTTTCAAGGACAACTCGAGATCCTGGAATATTCAGCTTCGTCCATGATTCCAACTCCATTTCTCCTTTGATGGGCTGCGAGTAGGCAATCGCCTTCTCGGACAATGCTCCAAAGGTATGAGGCAGAGAAATGAGGCCATTGCTATCTTCATCTGTTTCATGTGTCTCAATTTTCTTTGAGTCAGCTACCATTCCAAAGTGATAGCTGATACGCTCTTCCTGAGAGTCATGATTGCTTGAAACCTTGCTTGGCGCCCCAGTCGGTTCTACCGACACAAAGAACTGAATATAATCACCTGCAATAGCAACCTGTGAAAGGAGAGATAGATCATCTACTGTAATCCCCTTATCAATAGAAGGGAGCGTGTCCAACTGTGTGGAATCAGGATCAAAGACTTGACTCAACGTGATAAGATCGTTTTTGTTGGCAGTCCCTGAAAAGCTGACTTCGGGATCCAGCGAAAGAAGGCCTTGCTTCTTTCCCCATCCACCTCCACCGCTCATGACATGGTGCAATTTCCCACCTTGTTGCAGAGATTGGATCAAGCGATCATGAGGAGATGAACCTGAATCAGCCACCTCCAAGTCAGGTTTCTCGACAAGCGCCCATACAGATACACGCTGGTCAATGATACCATGTTCTGCGATATAACGCGGAAGCTCTCTCTCAAGCTCTGACGAAGCAGGAATTGTGTCCGGAGACCTCATATCTGTCGATTTTGCTAGTTGCCGTAAAATGTTTCCCATACCAGTCATGACTCTTCGTCTTTCAGTCACTGGATATAATGGCAACTCCAATGCGGTATCTACAGCCTGGAAAGGGGCCGTAATCATGCAGCTTGTAAGATCGATCGAGCTGTTCAAGGCATATCCGTTTGAAGTTTTATCCCAAAGCCAGCGTGTACCAAAAATTGTCGTTTCTCTCCCATTGACAAATATAGTGTTTGCTAGGCGCAATCCAATCTCGTGCACAGGTCCCTTGCTGGTTTGACCAGTCACTTCGGGTTGGAATGAAAACAAGAGATTGGTTTCCTCGCTGGCAGAGCTTCTAATAAGACGGGGTGGTGCAGCCTTTGCCTGGACACCTGATTGCCCAACTGCCAGAAGCGACAGCCCTTCGGACCCGCTTAAATTTTGGTTTTCGGAAGTAGTATTCGGGAGTGCGTCAACCACAGCTGTAACGGCATAGAGAGTATCATTCCCCGGTGAGTTTCCGTACAGTTGACTGAGAAATTGTGACAAGAAAGGGCTAGAAGAATCGAGCCAGTGGGCGAAGCTTGGGGTGACAAGGAGGAGAGGGACAGAAGCGGGCGCAGCTGATGGGCTCACAGATCCTGAAGGAAGAGTGGACAGAATATCATCTGGGGTCTTTATTTATTTAGCTTCCATGGCCAAAAAATGCAGAAATTGATTTTGCTCACTGTCTCTTCTGCGTTCTTTGTGAGCCATGTGTGTGCCAAAGGTCGCCCACGATTGGCTAAGTTCTGTGTCGCGTAACATCTATTTGCGCGACCGAGGCTTCCAGGTGGTTTGCATGAGCCCAGAAGCTGCCAGCGTCTGGAATTGAGCGCTACACTCATCTGTTTGAATCTCATTGACACTGACATATCAATTTCAAAGCTGGTCCAATTAGGAAAACGCGGAAGTCATTGCGGAGGATAGTGGGTCAGTCACGGAGCGGAACATCTGTTTTCACCGTACTTCGTCCAATATAGATCACTATCTAACTATACTATGTATAATATACGAATGCTATAATGCAACATCCTTGACTTGAGCTTTGGATTGATTTGTTCGAAGTTGAGCTGGGTTTATTCTTGATGCGGAGCAAAGGACGTTGAAGTGTTGGGTGCTCAATGTAACTATGTAACTAACATGCTAACTCCCGAGGTCCATTTAGCAGAAGTCTCCGCAGTCTTCCATGGAGCATCGCATAGATCCATAGTCCATTTGTCTTCATCTGTAAATTTTATGCGTTTTACCATATTTTCATGTTTAGCTATAAAACTGACGAAGAAACAAACTTCTAAAATGACCTTGAAAATGACTGGAAAAAAAGCCTACTAAAAAAAGACATGGCAAGGCTGCATAACCAGCCTTATACTTATGTTTCCAAGCTTTAAGTGAGTTAGAAACGTTGAGGTCTAGCGAAATAGTCATGGCCATGTGATTACAGTGATGCACCAGTGGAATCAACTGTGCGGAGCCTGTTGAGAGAAAGCGCTGCTGTGACCAAGCTCAGCCATGCTCGAACTGTGTGCAACGGAATAGCCCTTGTAAATATTCTGTACAAAGCACTGAATGCCCCAAAGATCAGAGAGCTTTTCAAATACCAGCTTCCACCGGTAAAGATCAAACAGCTACAGCCTGGCTATCCAGGCTTTACCTTGGCATTTATGAACAAGACATACCAATGCATTCCTAGAGGGTTCCCAAAATAAGTACTTATACCTTCCCGAAGCATATCAATGTGAACTATCCAACCTCAACGCACCGGACATCGGAGCTCGAAAGGCCCGGGTGCTTGCCGCTTAAGAGACGCTGGAGAAGTCGAAAGGGAATCTATATCACTAGTTTGGGAGGTTCAGAATAACATGCGATACAATACCAAAGCAGCAGCACCATACACCAAGTCTGCAGTGTAGATCTCTTGTAGAAAATAAGGAACCACTTGTAGCGACTCGCGAAACCGGGCTGAATAGCACATGCTAGTAAACCTATCGAACCATCAATAACCAGTGATATTGACAGTCATATGGATATGGGTTGCGAGTGGGGGGCTTGACCGATGACATCAAGGAAGGAGATTTGCAGTTCATAGTTTTGATCAGAGCTTGTGGCTGTTATGTCAGATTGCAGTGTGACTCTATATTAAACGATGTTAATTTTGGCTCGAAAAACGATATATAAACCCGACTTGATCATTCTATGAACTAGTTACAGTGTGTTGTAGTAATTTTCTCTCCCAAATTTGATAGATAACGCGCGTACATGGTAGTCCCTCGCTTCAGTGCTTATATCTTTGTGCCACTAACCATTGTTCCCAGCCAATTTTCCATCTCAGTGAAGTCATAAACACCAACCACATGAGGCCGATACTAGGAGCCTTGGCAGGTGGGGGTAAAGGGCCCATCATAGGGCTGAGCTGCCTGGCCGCAACCTGGAACTTTTAGCGCCACAAATAAAACAGGACTTGGCAGACCTAGCCAAGTAAAGATTCCCTCCAAAGTTAGAAGTGACGGTCCTGCAACTTGAACTGCAGTATGGGCGCATAGCTACATACGATAGGTAACAACGAATTCTGTACTCCGTACTGTACAACATATACGGTCAAATATAGAAAACAGAAAACAAAAAAATAGACAATAGAAAATAGAAATGCAGGTGAATCCCCAGTGCCAAGCTTCCTCTAGGCAGCGAGCAAAAGAATGAACGGGATAGGTGAGAGGACATTGGGGGGGTTCCGCCAGCACAGAAGATGATTATCTTGGCAACCCTAGACAGAATGCAATAATAATTGTACTCTGTACGGAGTGACTACCACGTTAAAATTAAAATCTTGGAATATTATTAACCAAAAAAAAAAGAAAAGAATTTTAAAACAAAGCACTATACTCTGTAGTCTAAGCCACATTAATCTGTTGCCTGTGCCAAAGGGTGTTATTTGTTTTATGAGCCACAGGTGGCGGCCCATGATGTAATGACCCAAGAGGTCTCCTTTAAGACTTCCCTCCCTCCACTTTCCTTCCCAGTTTCTCCCGTTATCATTTCAAACCATCAAATCTTACCAAAATGCCTTTCACCGCTTCGTAAGTTGTCTTTGCTATGGCTTCTACAGTCCTAGCTTTCGCCCGTTTACCTTGTTACCTTCGTCATCCCTCACTCCCCACTCCCCACCCTCCACCCTCCACCCTCCACCCTCCACCCTCCAGGTCGCGTTGCCTGTGAGACTATGTCTAGTGTACTAATATTGCCTACAGTGACATCTGCAAAATCATCTTTGCCATCATCCTGCCTCCTCTGGGTGTCTTCCTGGAGCGCGGATGTGGTGCTGATTTCCTGATCAACATCTTATTGACCATTCTGGGATGGATCCCTGGTATTATCCACGCCATGTATGTTTTTCAATTTCCAACCTGTCGCGACAGCTGCTGACCATATTACAGCTACATTATTTTCAAATACTAGAGATACCCACCTCTCACACACCCCTCGCAATCCAACGCTTTCCAAGACTAATAAATATCCCTTGGAAAAATGCACCGCAACTAATTTCACATCAACCCTTACTCTTGTCTTGCCCTGCGCTGTGAGCAAGGGTCGGTGCGATTCGATATCCTGAACGTCGGTGTCAGCGTGATTCCGTGGAGGTCCGGTTGAGACTAGCCTAATGCAGCCTCCACACTTGGCATTCGGTCCGACACAAGTCCGGCATGATGTCCATAATTCCCTAATATTTTTCGTGTGGTAACATCGTTATGTTTTCTTTTGCTTCTTTTCCTTTGTCTTCCTCGATACTGCGGGTTGTTGCTTTTTCTTTGAATGATACCACCTCATATGGTCTGACTCTGGGGCTTTGTCGTTTCGTACTAACGCCCGCCGTTGACTAGTCTTTTATGAATTCATGGGAACGGGACTTTTACCATAAACCATCGAGGTGCTTACGCGTAGGAAGATTACAGAGAAGAACCTGTAGATTGGACGGTTTCAAGGTACGGGGTATTCCACAGCACCTACAATCCCGCACAATTCGCCAAAATAATAAACTAAACAAGAGGTTCGATCATAACATAATGAGCCCTGTAGACCTCCAGGGCTTGGCGTCTCCATTTAAATTTCAAGTGATTGGTGCAAAGCGTTGCATGAGGCGGGTGCAACTGCTCCGTAGCCTGTTCCGGGGACATCCCAGGGTAGCCCATCAGCAACTCCTAAGAACGCATCAAACAGGTAACACGACAGGAGGTAGGTAGACCATCAAGTTTCCGAGTCTCTGAACGAGTCGAAGTCAGGAACTCGTTAGATACATTATCATCAGGCGGGTAACCCGCAACTAAGGCGAAACCAACCACAACGCTGTATAGAGCACAGCGTTGAATTGCTCAAAACAACAAATCCTGGTCATTCACTAATTTTGAGGAATCTGAAACCTAGCCCGGCGCCATCCACAACTCGTTCTGCAGGCTAAGCGCTTTCGATGGGCCGGCGCGTATCGGAGCCGCTTGCTAGGCCCCCATCTGAACGGGCGCTTTACCTCTGCAGCGATTCGTCCGGATGTCTCTGAGGGGAATCTTACTACTGTTTTAAATATTATGTGGTTTCACTCTAGCGCCTATACAGACACAGCCTCAAGTACTGTGTTTCAAATGGTATCGAAATGCAGATACTTGGCCCCAACGGTTGATGGAGCGTCATGGACAGTTTTGCCTCGCGCCTAGATAATGTTTCCCTCTGACTTCGTGTTTAACTAGATCGTATTCCCTCTTTTGGTTGTTTGTTTGGCATTTACTTCTTCTTTCTGGCGTTGTATGCTTGTTTTGCTACCTTCACGCCATTTGCTATTCAATTCGCAGACACATCTACCAACGATGGTCACCACATGTGCAATTTTTCATGGGTAATCACCCCATGCAGGAATATATAAGGTTAGTTGATGGGAGAAGCATATGTGACAGATCATCGCTCATGGCAAAGGTGTATAGGGCTACCGCAGCATGCTTCTCCTTCCTATCCACAGGATACTCATCGCGATCCTCCTCTTACTCGCACTCTGCTCTGCCGAAGATACCTCCAGCGATGTATCAAACTCAGCCCTATATGACATGGTCCCGGACTGTGCTAAGGACTGTGTTGATAGCTTCATCAAGTCCGAATACACACCCATGGAATGCACATCACCGTCAAATATCAAGTGCCTTTGCCGCACCAAGACAACTAGTAGCTTGACATTGGGGGAAGCGGCTTTGAGCTGTGTTCTATCTGTATGCTCACAGACGGTCATCGCAAATTCAAAGGCCTATCACATATGCGACTCGGTATCTGAAGCTCTTCCGAAAACACACCAGACGATTACCGCCACCGTCTTCTCCGATATGAGTACAACGAAGATGAGTGATGCAAAAGCTACTACGGAGACAATATCAACCAGTTCAACTTCGACAACTGAACACACTCTGGAGACCTCGACGACAACATCTAGAGCGACATCGGCATCGACACCGACACCGACACCAACATTGACACCAACCTCAACTACTTCTAGTCAAACTTCTGAAATCACATTCTACAATGCTTCTTCATCTTCAGTGTCTCGACTTGAACCAACATCCTCTGCCGAACAAATTTCCAGTAGCTCTTCCGAAGATACGAATAAGAAAGGTGATCATGGTATCACTCCAGCGGCGATAATTGGAATGTCGGTAGCATCAGGTGTAGCAGGGTCTTTCATCATCGGTGTTGCTGTGTTTTTCTGCTGCAAGAGATGGCGCCAAAAACATCAGGAACAGGCAGCGCCACACGTTTTCGAGATCGGAGGAGCCATGTCGGAGCCTTCTGACTTTTTAAAACCGATGCCACGTCTGCCAAGCGATGACGGTACAGGCCTAGGGTCTTCATACAGCCCAACGAATGACCGTCAGACAATGTCACAGCGGCCACGTACTTTCCATTCGATGGCAAGCGTTCAGCCAGTATCACAATACTCACCACAATCTGCCACAGTACATAACTCAGGCCAGAGCAAAGAACCTAAACGCCAAGAACGGATTGGGTTTGCCATCAGCTCCGACTCAGACTGGGAAACTTCGCCTCAGACACAATCATCACAGCACAGCGTGGCACGGCTACTCCCAGATCCTATAGCTGGACTATACCCAAAGCCGCTGAAGTGGAGTCATCGACCACCTAGTGGAGAAACCCTTTTTGAAGAAGACGAAAGTCAACAAGCTGCGGCGGTAGTAGCAGCAGGAATGATGCAAATCAACTCCCCAGGGCCGGGGATCCAACCGAAACTTGCAGGACTGCCAGCCAATCCACGAGCATTCAAGGAGGCATTCCCAGCAGGCAACTTCAAACCAAGATCCGGGGCCCCGAGTACCCTGGCACCCCCGTTCAATCCCAACCCAGCTTTCAGAGCCTCGTCATCAGACAGCAGCGCCATAACCAACGAAACTCCCCAAACCTCACAAAGATCACAAACCTCCTACTCCTCGCTAAACCCAAACATCCTCCTCGCCGCCCCGGTCAACACTACCCAACCCCAACCCCAACCCCAACCCCAGAACCGCAGCCTATCCCCAGGACGACATACACCTCAACCATACACCGCCCCATCCTCGTCAACCCTCCCCCTAGGCTCGGAGATAGTATCCAGGCCGCAGATGGTACGCGGAAACGACATCAAACGTATCCAGATCCGCAACAGTCCCCAACCTCCCAGCGAATTCGTCGCGCCATACTGCCCTGATGACTTGTGGCTGGAGCGTGGACGCGCCATCGCGCCGCCGAGGTCCCAAGAACCATCTGGGAAACTGCCGTATCCTTCAGATATGTCCCCGGGGGCTGTGCATTATCCTGATAGTCCGAAGAAGAAGGTCGGCGCTGTGTCCAATCGGGTTTCTCCGACTAGTCGGAATTTGACGCCATCTAGGAGAGGCGACGATTTGATTCTCCGTGTTGATTAGTAGATTTGTTTTCTTTGACGGGTTTGTGTGGTCTGGAATTTATGTCCTCATGAGACTTTACTTTTGTATATTACCATGTTCCTTCATACTGGTGGAGAGCTCTTGAATTTTTTGGATTTCGTTTATTTCGCATGAGCACATTCCAATTGTATAGAATCGATCGCCTGCATTGAAGATCGACTTGACTTCCTCTTTTTTTGAGATTATCTTTTGCATTTCTTCTATATTATAACTCTTCGGCTCTCAAAAACCAGTTCTCAAAAAAAGCAAATAAAAACAAAAACAAAAACAAAAACAAAAACAAAAAAAGCAAGGAAAAAAGGAAACACGAAAACGCGTCAAAAAGTGTACAAACGTGAAGTTCACAGGTCCACGGGTATTGGTGGGGCTTAGATAAGAAGCTCATCCTTGGACATCCACATCTTTTTACATCTTCCAACGAGTGTTCGGACTTCAATATCATCCAATTGTCCTGTTGGTCTATTCTCAATGGCTACTCCAACGGAGCGGACCTTCATCCAGAGATCCATGTTACTGCCAGTTTTTCCTCTGGAGCTCTGGGATATCATCATTGAATACCTACATGATGAAGAATCCGTCCAACATCTGAGCCGACTTGCTCAAACATGTCCCGCTCTTTATTCCAGAATTGACCCTCAGCTCTACAACAAACCTGTACGCCTGTTCAATTCAGAAAGTGGTGCTCGTCTTGCTCTCACGATAGAGAAGCGTCCAGAGTTAGCACCACTCATTCGTGAGATTCGACACAAGCAGGATACTGGGTCAGAATTCTGGTCTCAGCGTCATCTCAAATTTTATAGGACGGCTGTAACTTTGCCAAATCTGGAAAAGTTGAGTTTGAGAAGAAATCCCAGGCCCTTTGATTCGACTCGGTGGGCCAGTACACATGCCAGAGATGTGGCCATGGCTCAATGGGCGGAGAAGCTTGGCGCTGGATTAGGAAGCATCAAAGCGTACCGAGAGTTTGGATATGGGCCTTCAGGGGAATCATCGTTCAGTCCTCCAGGTCACGAGCTTTGTTACACGCGAGAGGGCGAAGTTGAAACTTTGTTTTGGCACGCTTCTCTTCAAAATCCACCGGGGCTGCCCGCTCTACGCGTTTGTGAGTTTCATAACCAAGTGCTGTACCCGATGAATTGGAGATCTAATGTTATCAGGTCACATCGGAACCGACTATGATCATAACGAAAATAACCCTAAAATGGACAGCGCATGCTTACCAATTTTCAATGAAACACTCTTCCGTCATCCAGGTTTAAGAAAGCTCTGTATCACTGGCGGTATTTTTCGAATTTCTCGGTCTAGTCCTTCAGTTTCGATAACATCGCCTTTGGAGGAACTCACCCTTTTGAACTGCAACATAACTCCGTTTGACCTCCAAACAGCGCTAGAATATCCAACAGCCTTGAAGCGGTTCATCTTCAGAGGTCCTAGGTCAGAGGATATGGACCATGAGGAAGAAACCGACTGTTACATTCAATCGGTGCTCACACATGACGAATCCTTGGAATACATTGATTACGATCTTTACTGGGGAGGTGATGTGGAGACAGACTTCAGAGAACTAGTCCGCCTCAAGCATCTCACAACAACCCTCGCCACACTTACGGGGAGGGAATGCATGGAACTGGATCCCGAGGATGGTATTTTGCCGCCGAATCTCGAGAGTCTTACGATACGATACGATGAGGTGAAGGCCTGGCTTCCTTCGGCTATCTACGAGATGGTGAAAGACGGAAAACTTCCAAAGCTGCGTCGCTTTATCTGCGAGGTACCAGACATCATGGAGCACGTCCCATCAATCAATCCACAAAAATCCAACCCACCCGCCACCGAGATATGTCAAGAGGGCAATACCTGGAAAAGCAAGTTTGCGAAGCTGAATGTGGAGATGTCCATGGTTTCTGTTCCTTATCCTCTTGATCTACCCAAATATGATGTGTGTTCATGCGAATGTCTGCCCTTTTACCACCGCATGTCCTACCATCCGCACAGACCACTGGCACTTCCTTGGGAGGAAAATGACTTCGGAGAGGAGGACGTGTTCTTTGATGACTGGGCCGATATTGACGATGAGATGGACCTGGAGGCTCTTATGGATGAGCTTGCAGAGGAGTCCGGATCTGACGCCTCGGCCTGAGGGCCTTTATTTAATAGGAACTGCCAGGTCTGATATATCTCTTATAATTTGATTGTGATACGTCTTACGGCAATACCCGTATCAAACTTCAGCAGCACCTTCTTCCCTATGTGGGAACGAATTAAACACCTAGGCAAGACAGAAGTCTTACAGACTGGATCAAATTATAATAAATCCAGTACATCTTCCAGGTTAGTTCTACTTGGTATCCTTTGGTGGACTTTCTTGCTTGAGGATTCCTTTGTCTAGTCTGTAGGTCTGTAGTTCTCTCTTTCTTTTTCCTTGCCCTCTTCAACATATTGATGGGTCTGATTGTGACTATTCCTCTACTATGTGCACCGACTGTGCTCGGACCCTAAAAGTTAACGGAGGTCGGCTTCTTTTCCTATCCATACAAATCACCCGGGTGCAAGATTCCCTACACAGAGAGCTACAGATAGCCGCGTATGGCGCCCTAGAATACGCCTGGAATAGGGCATAGGGCATAGGGCATAGCCTGGATGTTTGTTGGGTTTGATCTCTGGTCTTTCCGTTCCTGGCAATGAGACTTAGTCCTATGACGTCAATGGCCAGATATGCCCTGTGGAGGCTTCAAAGGTTCGGCATCCTCCAAAACACATTTAAAAGATCCGATTCGAAATATGCCCTCCGAAGAACAGAATGAGGCGGTTCTTGACCTGAATAGTCCACAACCACAAAGCTCAAAATGCTTGAAGCGGTCTGATCGTCTCAAATCGTGCCAGTACCATCATTGGTCCTGATTCGCGAAACCTGAAATGCTCTACTACACTCAACTCAGGAATTCCACTTTCTCAATCTTATCAAATCCGCGTCATCAACCCGACTTGTAGCACATCTAGACAGGTTTCATGCGCCAATGATGTGCCGTTGTGGATAATCACTCGGATTTGGTTTAACCCCGAAAACTGGCAGAGTGACGAGGTCTGAGCATGTCCGGAGGCCCCATTTTTTGGGGGAGGTGGGGGGTTAAGAGGGTCGATGATGCAAAATCCCCTTTCGGGGCTATATTAATGGCGCTTGGTTTCCCATATACTCCGTCTATCCTACTTTGTGTCTAATTGAATTTGCGTTCTTTCTGCTTATTTGGTCTTGCAGCCTGCACAAGCATCGGAATAGCTTGTGTGACTCTCTTTGAAGAGATTTGACAGTGAAGCAGTTATACTCATCGAGGCAGTGATCACCATCGTCATATTGTACCCGCCTGCCCCACATCCTTCATTACAATGGCCACCAATAGTTTAGAAACTCGAAGAGTTCGAGTTGACTTAGACATCGATCGAACCGATCTCTATGGCCCCAACGTCGTTGTCCCTAAGCATTTCATGACTTCTACTTCTACCCTCTTCAAATCTAATATGGCCAAGCAAGTCTCGTCAGAGGAGATCTCACCAATCAATACCCCTATGCCAAACCCTCCTAAAGTTACTAGTGATGATTTTGCACTAGCCTTCGACATCGATGGAGTCCTCATCAAGGGCGGCGAGCCCATTCCTAAAGCTGTTGATGCCATGAAGTATATCAACGGTGAGAACCCCTACGGAGTCAAAGTGTAAGTATTTGTCCTGGGTGGTATTCCATGTTTTCCCTCACCTTGGCTGGGCTGAGGAGTAACAATTACTAAAGGAAAAGGAAATTTGAAATCTAACGGCAGTATCCTAGTCCATATATTTTCTTGACCAACGGCGGCGGAAAGACGGAGAAAGAGCGATGCCTCGATCTCAGCAAACAACTCGACCTGGAAGTCAACCCTGGCCAGTTTATCTGTGGCCACACGCCCATGCGGGAAATGGCAGAGCGATACCACACCGTCCTGGTGGTTGGTGGCGAGGGCGAGAAATGCCGGGATGTGGCTGAAGGATACGGATTCAAGAATGTTATCACACCCGGAGATATCATCAAGACGAGACACGATACTACGCCGTTCCGAAGGTTGACGGATGAGGAGCACGAGAATTCCCGATTGCTCGATCTAGACAAGGTCCGCATCGAAGCGATCTTCGTCTTTGCAGATAGCCGGGACTGGGCCGGCGACCAGCAAATAATCTTGGACTGCCTCATGACCAAAGACGGCTGGTTGAATACACGGTCGAAGATCTTTACCGAGGGTCCACCGGTTTTCTTCTCCCACACCGATGTGGTTTGGTCAACATCGCATGAACATTCACGTCTTGGAATGGGAGCGCTGCGCGCTTCCCTCGAGGCCGTTTACAGGGCTCTCACAGGCAAAGACCTGAACACTATCGCCTTCGGTAAGCCGCAGCTCGGAACCTATGAATTTGCCACTCGGCTTTTGCAAAAGTGGCGAAAAGACTCGTGCGGCATCGACAGGTCTCCGTCTACCGTGTACTTCATCGGAGATACCCCGGAGTCTGACATCCGTGGCACAAACGAATTCAACGAGACCACGGAAAATGACTGGTTCTCCATTTTAGTTAAGACTGGAGTCTACCAGGATGGTGCGGTCCCGCGCTATCCACCCAGGAAGATATGCGATAATGTTTTTGATGCCGTCCAGTTTGCTATCGAACGCGAGCACCGAAAGACTTCCGAGGGCACAATTGTTTCCGAGCTGGACCATGAAACCAGCGAAGAAGTTCCCAAATAAGCAGATCTCCGTATGGTGTGATCCTTTCAATCATGGCTGCCTTTCCTGGACAACTGGTCTCGCGGCCTCAATATAGTTCATTCCTACGTTTTCTTCACGATCTGTCTTGATATGATTCCCAGTTCTCTTGAACTTCTGCATTTTGTCGCGCTTCATGGCACAGTACACATACAATTCCAATATGCGTTAGATATCTTCTCTACATAGTACTACCGGAACCCATTCAATGGATTCTATAATGATCAATGATAAAGAAATGTTCCAATTATTGATAAAAAAATAATATGTAACCAATACCCGCCATAAGGAGAGTGTAGTTAGTTATATTAGAAGCCTGAATACCGAGGCATTCCGCCCTGCGGTTGACATGACCCACCATACGGCAAAGTCCTCTCATACCAACGGAACTTCTCCCCCTGAACAGTATATCCAAGAAATTTCTTAGCGCAAAGGCAGCACCAGTAACAATAATGGTATGAACTCCCCGGCTTTACCGCGATATATCATTCATTAATGCGCCGAACCAGGTCCCAAGAACAGAGGCAGTGTACCTCGATGATGCGACGCTGCGAACATTGACCACGGAGGTTCTATCCTCCCAGTCGATACCTTCACTTTCTGAAGAAGAAAGAAGCTTAGCCAAAAATGTGCCGGCGGAAGATAGCGCGATCATCATGCGCCAGACTATCTTTTACGCACAAGGCGGCGGGCAGCCCAGCGACACCGGCGCAATTGGACCCGTAGACCAAGACCCCACGTTTGAAGTCTCGCTGGTGCGAAAGACGCCCGATGGACGGTTCCTGCATTTTGGGAAATTCCTCGACGCCGCCTCTTCCTTTGTCGCGGGCCAGCCTGTCGTGCAGAAGGTCGATGACTCAAAACGTAACTACCACTCCCGGCTCCATACAGCTGGTCACATCGTTGGACTGGCCATGGAGCTTCTGATGCCGGATAAGAAGAAGGTCAAGGCGAATCATTTCCCGAGAGAGGCTTCTATGGAGTACGAGGGGTTGTTGTATAATGAGCACAAGCCGGTTATCCAGGAGAAGGTGGATGAGCTTGTACGGCTGGATCTGCCCATTCTCATTTCCTGGCTGCAGGGTGCTGCGCAGATTGGGGATGGGGAGGGCGCTGAAGAGGGTCGTACTCGGATTGCGAGTATAGGTGGACTTGATCACAATCCCTGTGGTGGTACTCATGTTACGAGCACGAGCTTGGTTGGGTCTGTTGTTATCCGCAAGATCAGTCGGCAAAAGGGAATTAGTCGGGTATCTTATGATGTTTCGCCGGGGATTGAGGGATAGTTTCGAATCTTGTCATTATGGTCATATAGAATAATTTCCGGGAGTCAGTTGGTGAGATGTTGAGGCTATAAATACATGCTCTAATGCTTGAGAGAGGCTTTATATTTAATCATACCGCGAACTCATTGTCCAGCCAATGCTTCATCACAATCTTGCCCTCTCGGAACCCATCCTTCTCAGCCCGCACGATGATAGCTGCGTGGCTGTGGCGGTGCGTCTGTATGTGGACGGGATATTTCCGGATTCCCACAGCGTTGAGGGAATCGATTATGTCAAATTGTTCGTGAGTCAATGCAAGCTTAGGATAATGTGTTGAAACCTCCGTCGTCGATGAATGTCTAGTTCGTGCAGACTCAGCGTCGGTACTGTCTTGTGCAGACTTTGAAATAAGAGATCTAACGGACTTGTCAAGGGACGCGTCAGACACTTCAGTATCGCTGTTGGACAAGTAAGCTGGTTCCTGTATAGCATTGACATTCTCGAAGGCCTGCTCCACAACATGCTGAACGTCTTGGATCAAAACCGGTACTCTGTATCTTCCGAAGCGCTTGCCGTTTTCGCCAACTTCATGCAAACGAATGCGCTTTGAGCTGCGACACATTTGGATCCCGGCATTTATCAAGAAGAGAGGCACGAGGACAATGAGCAGGAGCGACAGAGGTATCCAAAAGGCCATCGATTTTAATTTTTTCCAGAATCGCCCTGCTGCGGTTCCCGGTTTTCTTTCCACCGGAGGCAGCGCATGAAGGTCCGGGTCGATAATGACATCTTCATAACCCTTGACGTAGTTGATATTCACGTCTTCCAGATCCCGGAATGGGTCCACTTTAGAGAGACCAGATGTATAGAAGAGAACCAAGCGATCATTAACGATGTTCGCATAAACACTCCGGTGCCGGAACTTCTTCAGTCCAGCTATGAAGATGCTTGCGGGGTCAGCCAAAACACTGAGAAGCGGCCGCCCGGTATCTCGGAAGGAATCCATCAGCCACATTTGGCGACCAGATGCCGAGATCGTCCGCGGCCCCAAAACATTGAAGATCCGATCCCTGTACCCTTTCAGTGGGGCTCTTACTCCAACATGTGGCGTGGCAAAGGTCGTGAAATTCATGGGTTCCAGCTTATCCAGCCAACCTCGTGCATTAAGCAAGCCAATCGCATAGCGCGCTAGCAGGCCACCAAGCGAATATCCAATCACACTGATTTTTGCGATCTTTTGTCCCTTCTCGGCCAGAGATTCGAGTGTCTCCTCGATCTCGTGCACTACTCGTTCTCCGCATAACTCGATTCCATCGTAGGTATAGTTGCCGCTATTTGTTTTCGGGCAGAGGATGTAGAGGCGGTCGCTGCCATGTCGGTCTCTCAGAGCGGATGCGATATAATCGAGGTGTGAAGGGTTTCCCCAAAGTCTATTGGAAGATTTGTCGCATTAGCGAGCTCGTCGATACGTCATTAAGAAGGGGAAAGCAACATACCCGTGAACCAAAACACAGAGGTGGTCGGCTTTGGAGGTATCTGGCATTGCTTCGCTTGTTGATTTCATCTTTGAGACCTGATTCCAGAAGGAAAGAAGAAAAGGAGAGCTTACAAGTAATATTTAACAATTCGGATGTCTGTTCACCCGAAGGCCGCGCATCGGTGTCAGCCTGGAGCTATCGGCGATAAGGGACTTCCGTGTCGGGCAAATTCTCGAAGTAGACCTCGATCTGTATGTTTTCATTGTTGCAGGAGATTATCAATTCTGTAATCACAGTGAGAATCAAGATGGTGTCTCTAATACGGAGCAAAACTTCGAATCAAAAAGAAATGAAGCAACAGTAGATGAACAGATGGGATGCCACGGTTCGCTGCCTGCAATATTAGGCTTGTGTTTGTCTTCTTTGCATCCTTGACTTGTCAGCTCCAATGTTCTTCTCCTCTAGTGATGTCAATCTGATCTCTTAATCCCCTTCAAATCTACTTTCTACATTGGGCTCCAGTTACTTTGTTCGTTATAACGCAGTTTGGCTTGTTTTCAATAGTCTTCAGCATAAGCAAGTGCTGAATGATTCAATAGTCGTTTCGGTTCATTTGGTGCACAAAACCAACACACAAGGGTCGATGGGCAGCAGTAGCTATACATATCCGTTATGTACTTTTTAAAATTGTGCGGCCGTGACTAGCTCTTGCATTCAAGACCTACACATTTACATCTTAACCTGTCTTCTCATCTGGTCATCACCCATCATGTTCACCTCGCTCGGGCTTTTTGGGGCAATTTCATGCCCGCAAGGCAGCAATTGCACTCTTTTGAAATGCATATTCTCCCATGATAATAAGCCGCCCCCAACTGAGACTCAGCATTTGAATATTCCAGCGTCAGATGACGATGGCCCTCCTTCTAAACGGACAAAAGTGGGAAACACACAGTTGGCGGGATCAACCATTCCATCATCCAGCTTGAAAGAATCATCGCTCGAAATGGGACGGCGTTCGTCGAAATCAGTCGCCCCCAAGCAAAATCAAAATGCACAAAACACTCCAAAAGCTCAAGAAATCGCCCAGCCTACCTCAAGCCATGGCCCACCAAAGCCTTCGGAGAACGAGCCTGCGAAGCGCACTAATACCACATCCGCTGGGTCTTCATCGCAACTTCCTCCTCGCAAAGCTCCAAAAGAAACTTTAAATCCTCGTATGCTTGCCCATGCACCGGCAACTCATGGCAGTCGGACTGCCATTCTCAAGAAGCTGCACTCCGCTATGACTGCTCTCAATGAAAAGCTACGAAAGGACCAGAATAGCTCGAATAGATGTTTTATCCTAACCCCCGACGAACTCATCACGATGGCCCTGGACGAGGAAGAGAAATTTGCGAGGGACAGCCCAAGTGTTTACGGCAATGTTATCAAGCTTCGAATCGTGAAAGTTACGAAGATGGGCATTGATGAATGGACGAAGGAGGTAATGTCCCATCTGAATGCGCGATATTATAAGATAAATCCCGTTCAAAAGCCGCAGCCGATTCCCAGGTCTATTAACACAGGCCTCACCCCCGCCGAAGAAATCGCGGTTGTATCCCAGCTAATCACACCTCTCACTGGCCTCGAAGAACATGGATATGTCACAAAGCAGCCCACAGATGCGGATATAGAAACCGCTAAGAGAGGCGTTGATGAATCCAAGGGCTGGGAAAAGTGTGATAGATGCGGTCAGCGATTCCAGGTATTTCCAGGTCGTCGCAAGGATGGTACCCTAGCCAGCGGTGGCTACTGTGACTATCATCCAGGACGGCCCGTTTACCCTCAGCGCAAGAAAACAGACCATGTCACCGGTCCTTCTCAGCCATACTTTCCCTGCTGCAGTGAAGCAATGGGAACATCTACCGGCTGCACCAGAGCCAAGACACATGTGTTCAAGGTCTCAGAGACCAAGCGACTTGCATCCATCCTCCAATTCCAGACAACACCATCTCAGCCAGGAAAAGGACCCCTGGAGCCGGTTTCTATTGATTGCGAGATGGGCTACACGACATTAGGTCTTGAACTGATTCGTCTCACTGCGGTCAGCTGGCCTAAAGGCTGTGATCTCCTTGATGTGCTGGTCCGACCTATGGGCGAGGTATTAGATCTCAACACACGCTTTTCCGGTGTCACGCCACAACATTATGCTTCTGCCAGCCCATATGGCACTCCAATGCCCAACATAATCTCACCGTCAGCAGACGAGAAAAAGAAAACCAACCTACCCTTGCAACTTGTTCAGTCACCCGCGGAGGCGCGCAGTCTGCTTCTGAAGCTCCTCCAGCCTGAGACACCTCTTATCGGTCATGCAATCGACAACGACCTCAATGCTTGCCGTATCATCCACCCTACGGTCATTGACACCGTTCTCCTGTACCCCCACCCCAAGGGTCTCCCCATTCGCCTAAGCCTCAAGGCTCTTGTTCAAAGGCACCTTGGCCGCGACATTCAGGTCGGGGACAACGGACACGACTCAAAGGAGGATTCAATTGCTACTGGTGATCTTGTGAGAGTGAAAGTGAGCGAGAAATGGAAAGAGCTCAAGAAGAAGGGAACAAAAATAGAGGGTGGCAAGTTGGTCCATCCGGACGGGCAAGTGTCAACATTCACATCTTCATGGACAATAGTCCAGAAGAGAAAGTCCAGCAGATGATTATGGATATATATATTCCTCATTACCATCCCGCGTTTCACTTTTTTTTACTATTTTGTACGAGATACCCATACATGTACACTAAACTAAGGACAATCTACGTAATTATTACGCATTATGCCAGGAAGAAAATGAGGGTATAAACTTTTTTAGTTTTATTTGTGGCCTCATAGACCAATCTTATCCCCCCATGGCTCTCGCTCTCAATCCATACAGACGTCCCAAGCGCGACACACACAGACTAGAACCGATCGATCAACTAGGCAAAGAAACTAGACATGTCAGGAGCGACACGCTTATTCCTCATCCTCCTCAGCCTCGTCGTTGACGACGTTGTAGAAGCGGAGCTCGTAGACACCCTTGGAGGTGGAGACGACGCGGAGCC
This sequence comes from Penicillium sclerotigenum, assembly GCA_928213465.1. Classification (NCBI taxonomy): domain Eukaryota; kingdom Fungi; phylum Ascomycota; class Eurotiomycetes; order Eurotiales; family Aspergillaceae; genus Penicillium; species Penicillium sclerotigenum. The sequence goes on along the minus strand of CAKMRK010000388.1, from coordinate 1,062 downwards.
AGTCACGGAGCTGCTGCTTCTTGAGGTACTTCTTGGTGCTGAGTCGCAAAAAAGGCAATGGTCAGAAAAACTGGTTCGGTTTATCGGGGGTCATCCCGCGGAATAGACAAACTCACAGGTACTTCAGGTAGCGGCCGGAGAAGGGGATGTGGGCAACAACCTCGATCTTGCCATCGCCGGACTGGGAGATGACGACGTTCTCACCAAGGTTGCCAACACGGCCCTCGACCTTGATGCGGTCGTGGAGGAACTTCTCGAAGGCAGAGACATCGAAGATCTTGTCGCTAGCAGGCTGGGAAGCGTTGATAACGAACTTCTGGGTAACCTTCTGGGCCTTGCGACCACGAGCCTATACCACATGGAATCTAATTAGCCTACTGCTCCATAATGTCGAGCCCCAGTGGTAGTCTCGCAGATTCGTCTTCGACATTGGAGACTCGATAGATTTTTCAATACCGAGTTTCAAAGTCTTGTCGAAGACGAGCCCGCAGAGACTCCGGTGGGGGGAACAGCAAAGCGATTTGGACTTCAACGTACAGCAGCGGGAGCCATTGTTAATGGATTGGGGGGAGATGGATTTTGGAGAATTGGGAAAGGTCGCAAAGAGGTGAATATCCTGCGCCGGCGAGAGAGTGGTCAAGACAACTTCCTAAATTTCACGGTGGAGCCGATTTGGTTATCAAAAATTCACGGCCAGAGGTGTGTCGCACTAGGCTCAATTTGGATATAGGGTAGGGCAAGTTATTATGGGTCCGGTAAGTGGTGACTCAGCAGGTCGCTTACGCTGAAAAGGGTAACTCCGCTTTGACCTCGGAATTAAGCAAACACCGTGTTTTCTTCGTTATCTCCGATTGGCTCGCTTAAATGCGCTAGTGCAAGGGACCCACCACCGGCTGGGTATAAGAAGGGCCCCCTGCCCTCAGAGATTCCTCTTCTTTTCTTTCTTCTTCAGCTCTCTTTGCCTATTGGCTTAGATCAAGTGTAGTATCTGTTCTTTTCAGTTTAATCTCTGAAAGTTTCCGTCCAGGAAACACTTTGATTATTCCTATTTTTGGACCCCGC
>CAKMRK010000382.1:0-23992 GCA_928213465.1 Penicillium sclerotigenum | reverse complement strand
TGTTAATATGTTAATATGTTAATATGTTAATATGTTAATATGTTAATATGTTAATATGTTAATATGTTAATATGTTAATATGTTAATATGTTAATATGTTAATATGTTAATATGTTAATATGTTGATATGTTAACTATATATTGATCGAATTGGCCTTGACTAAAATATATACATCTGATAGATATCCTTAGATGTACAGCCTATATATTCAACCATATTCACCTATTGGCATGCATCAATGTGTCCCAAATACCAATTATGTTTCTCAATACTCAGCTCCAACGTCCCCGCATTTCCAGCCCTCGAGCCTATGCCTTCAATGACATCAATATCGGACGAGGTCACCGTCGTATCATCGCCAACAGTAATCCAGTACTCGGGACTGGCGTGACTAAAACCAATAACTGAAGGTGGCAGTCTAGGCACTACGTCATCTTCATGCGTGACTCGCCAGAGATTACCCTGGTTCGTGATATATTGAGCCAGAGCCTCATTGCCTACCCGTGGTTGACCATAGGTGTACTATCGTCCGTGAGTATACACTATTATCAAGGATTACAGAGGGGAAGGGGTGAAATTGGTACTTACCATATCCAGTTCATATCCTGCATTTCGAAGTATAGTGCCTCCCAGTATAGCAAGAGCTCCACCAAGACTGTGGCCTGTCATGACAAGAGTATGGCCTGGGTATGTTATCTGTGCGGCCTGGATCTTGGATGTCAGATCATCTGCCACAGCTTCCCAGGATTCCAAGAAGCCGCTGTGGGCTTCGCAATCGCTGCAGATACTACTGGCATCGGTGAAGCCAAAGTTGATGTTTGCGATCCAATTCTCTAGTGTGCGACTACCCCGGAATGAGACGACAAGTAGCTTGTTTGTTTTGTCGACCGCGAGGAAGCCAGCGACATCGCCATAGCTGCAAGTACTAATCGATGTCACCGTGTTAGCAAACAGTTTGTGTCTTGACTTTGGAAGTTGGTCTCATACTTATCAAACTCGTATAGAGTAAGTGTGTTGGCGGACTCCACTAATGGACAGTTGCCTTCCTCGCAAGATAGGGCATCGCCGGTGGAGTTGTTGTTGTTCGTGCAATATGACGCCGCAGCCCATTGGGCAAATAGGGTCAATTGATCAAGTACACCCGTTGACACATCTGTTGCTTGCGTTAGCTGAGTCTGTTACCGGAGAACATTCATGGATGAAACAAAAGGCGAATGCATATTCATACCTCGAGGAACAGAACGAGAAGGAGCAGCAACCGTCAACACCGCAAGAGCAGCGATACCCCAAAGCCGACCAAGATGAAGCATTATGAAGATCTTCGGAGGAGAGCTTTCTCAACGGCAAGTATATATATATACACACACACACACACACACACACAACTGGAGATAGCCATGCAGACACGGCTTCCTTATGTATGCTCGGCGAATTCAAACGGATCCGTATAGATCCCAACATCATTCACGAATCGCAACATCTTGAAAGAGCGGGGTATAGTGCCCACTTTCTCATAGATTAAATCTTTTCCGGACTCAGCTATATCTCCGGTCTCATGGCGCATATTTCACATGTGACCCGTGGAATTCCGGTGGGATCGGCATGGAATTCATGCAACTGTTGAGTTCGTCACCGACAATATAACACCGGAGAAACATCGGATGATTGGATGATAGTTGGGTTATTGGGTTATTTGTTTATTGGTTTACATAGTAACATAGTGGTGTATTTCGTCTGAGACGAAATTAGGGCTGAGAGGAGGTGCTTAGGTTGGTGTGCCTTGCAGCGGAGTTTGAGTGGAGCTGGTTGATTATTTCTCCATTTCTCTCCATTTCTCTCCATTTCTCCATGCGATATAAGCTCCGTGAAGATGAACGTTTTCGGCTCTTTGCATGTCGAGATTAAAAGTAAAGTAATATTTTAGGGATGTTGATTGGTTTATGCTTGGGATTACGTTGCCCTCCAGGTGGAATCTTGGAGCAAATTGTCCGTAAAAAGAAATTCCCACCACTCACTTCTACCCGTGATCGTCTCATGTATATTTCATAGTTCCTAGGCAATATATAGACAATATATCGAACTACGGCATTTATTAAACATGTACGGAGATACGGAGTAGGATCATTAGAAGCGTAAAATTGATTTGACTGGCTGGATCCACTTCATTTTCAATGGTTCAATGGTTCAATGGCTTTGTTTTTTTTTGGTGTTTTTTGTCCTTTTTTCCCCTTCTTTCTCTCGTCTCGAAAAAAAAAAAAAAAGAAATCCCATTAGCGAATCCAGTTCTCGATGCCAGCCACGTATCTTGTTCATTATCGCTGCCAGTAAGGAACCTCGCCCCTTCCAGAGACACTAGGCGGCTCAGGCTCAAAGTAGGCAAAGTCGGCGTTTCATTGCTCTTGGAATGACTCCCCACTACTGGTGAGATTCAATCTTCATCCCCTCTTCAACGCCAGTCATACCAGTGTCCTGTCCGTCATCTGCCCCATCGCCATTAACAAGAACTCGGGGAGGGATAGTGTAGCCAGGAGGCAACGGAGTGCCAGGAGTCACAGCAACAATGTTGTCGTTCTCATCGACCATCTCAAAGTTGTATCGCGATAGGAGATGTGGGATGGCAGAAAGTTGAGGGCCATAGCGAGCAGTGTTGTCATACAGCTCGAACAGCGGCACAGCAAGAAGCTTCATGTTCTTCGGGACCGACAGAACCTCTATAAAAATCGGGTTATATGTAAGCAATGTGTACTTGGAAAGATCTCATCATAAGGTAGGGTTAGAACTCACTCTTCTTCGGGAGCCGAATGAAGTACAACTTCTTGCACTCCTTGGGGCGTGTGACATGTCCAGGAAGGAACGGGTACATGAATGTCTCAAAGTTGGGTCGCCACCATTGCGCAAGGGTGTCACTGATTTCCCAGTCGTCATTAACACCTTCGCCGGAGAACTGAGATCCCACAGGGGCGAGGCGCTCATTCAGTCGTTTCTTGAAACCTTCAATCTCATCATCCTCGTGATGCAGATAATCGCCCGGCCTAAAGATTTATTAGTAGTGGACTGTGAATATGCGCAAATAAATGATAGAGAACATACAGCTTAAAGAATGCATTGGCAATCTGCAGCATCAGCACATGGGGATGGTTGTGTTCGTGACACACCAGGATTCCCTCACAAGTCCGTCGCATTCCATAGAGGCCATAGTGTTCTTCGAGGCGCTTAAGCCGTGCCAGAACCGAAGGGTCCTCTTCCGGTTGTGTCTCCTTGGTGCCGAAGGTATAGTTCGACAGGGGGTACAGGCGGACAGTCTCCGGCTGCTGCGCAGTGAAGTCCTTCGGGACAATGGGCCTAGAAGTCATCGGGTCAGGTCGGTCTATTCAAAAATAGCAGTTTCAAATGGAGTATTTATCCGGGATACTTACAGAAGTCCACCGACAGGGACGTCCTGCGTATTACTAGCCATTTTGACGAGGTGTTCGTTGTTATTGTGTTCAAGAACGGGCAGCTCTCTCCAAGCTCCTATGTCACTTATCGCTTATCGGGGCTGACCGCCTTCCCATGTTCCATATCCGAACAGGAGGATACAACAGTTGTCCTATACTTCGTAAGACTTCGTAAGAACTTCGTAAGACTTCGTAAGAACTTCGTAAGACTTCGGAATAATTCAGAATACTTCGGAATACTTCGTAGTATACAATGGGTTCTGGACAATGCTCGGATACACTCAAAACACTCTTGGAGAGGCCCCTAACCCCTATAAACAACCTAGAATCCCTAGATCCCTAGTAAAGAATGTATGTTGTAGGTAGAGGTGATATCAAACAGGTGTCGTCTGATTGAGTAAATCAATGTTGCAAGTCTCATACTATGAAAAAAAGCTTACCCGATCGTAATTGGTTTGATTATTGTCCATCTCTGGAACTCTGGAACGTCACTATATCTTCCAATTGACAAAAACCCCAACTCTTGGATTCATGCAACCATCCAGCCCAACACCAAACCCACTCCACATGTATACAGTTTATAGCTTGGCATCAAAATCCTCATACACGCTTAAGTCCGTTACAGGAACGGGGCCAGTGCTAACAGGCAAACGTGCCTTGAAGGTCGGCACATCGGTGATAACGACAGCCTTTTGAGCCTCGCCATTGCCATTAGCCGCACCCTGGGTGGCATTGCCAGAGCTAAGGCCCAGCTCCTTCAACTGGGAACTGAGATTCTCCTCTAGCGTCTCAAGGACAGGCTCGATCTTCTGCTGCGACAGGCCCGTCTCAGTCGCCAGGAATGTCTTCACAGCAAAGATAACCTGGGATTTATCCGCCGCTGTCGCGTCAACCGCCTCGAATGCCGTTGCGAAGCGGGCAGAATCCACGATGAAGGCAGCAGCTTCAAGGTGCTTGGTAACTACTTCGATAAGGCGTGTTCTCTGTTCGGCTGGCTTGGGGGTCTCAACCTGCGCACCTGACTGGGCGTTCATGTGGATGGCGAGCTTGGCGCGTGTGGCCGAAGAAGGGTCGATGTATTGTTGGTAGAATGCAATGAGATCCGCCTTGGTCAAGGTGCGCACATTGGCCGCGTCGGTCTCATGCTGCAGGAAATCAAAGTACTCAGATCCGACATGCGACCAGTACCGGCCAGTCTCAGAGCTAAGGTTCTTGAGTTTCTCCAGGCGCTTGTTCACCACACTGCGCTTGTGGCCCTCGAATTCTTCTTCGGGCATCTTCTCGAGAATGGAGCCAAACCCATGGAGGAAAGTCTCAATGCGCGATTCGAGATACTGTGCCGTGCGCTCACTTTGGATAATGACCCGGTAGCCCAGGGTGGTGGCGTTGTAACGTGCGCCACTCCACACCACATATCCAAGCTGTTCCTTGCTGCGCAGCTGGTCGAATGCAGGTTCGTCAGTCAGCTGCGCGAACAGCTGGAGCTTCGATCGCAGGACGTCATCGGAGAAGAGTCCAATATAGAGGTAGTACTCAATGCAGTGATTGACGTTGGCCGGATCCTTAAGCAAGCGGGGGTAGACATAGTTGGCACCGGGCGGCAAGGTCATGTTGCGGCGCAAGTACCACTGCGACGGAGGCAGAGGACGGCCCCCCAAAATCTTCTCAATAGAGTCTGTCATACGCAGGGCATCCTCCTTGTACAGGTTTCCGTGGGCTAGAACTTCGATGTGGGTCTGCTCAAGCAACTGGGGGAAGAAGTTGACCACATCATCGCACTCAATATGCTCTAGCTCCTCGAGATACTGCTCGTTGACCCAGCTGCGCTCGGCAAGGAGATAGCGAGTATAATCTCCGACCTGGTAGTAAGGCTGCTGGTACTCGGCGTTGCGGAATGCCCGCGTCAAGCGCTCTTTGATAATGTGGAACCGATCCTGGTTGATAACTAGCCCACGCATAGTATTGAGTACTTTGTCCAATAGAACGGACATCTTGTCGTTGTAACCGCTCACGGAAATGTCCAAGCCCAAAATGTTCGCAGAAAGATGGTAGTCCAACCCAGCAAGCTCAGCGTCATAGGAGTATTCATCCAGCGAATCTCGCACCAACTCGCTGTACAGCTTGGTTTTGATGAGATTGGCGGGTGTAGCCCACACCAAAGGATTGCGGAGCGTTACCTCGACAGTGGCCTTGGGCACCCAGAAACGGTCATCTTTCTTGAACCACAAACGCACCCGGTCGTCATGGCGAATAAGTTTAGGGGTGTTGGCTGGCTCGGCAACCTCCTTCTTTTCCACTGAGAGTCTGGTCGGCACAAATTCGTTCTTGTGAGGCATGTGCACGTTGGAAGTGCGAGTAGCCTCAGTAGACTCGAGAGCCTTCTGAAGACCGCCCAAAAATTCCTGTGGGATCTTCTCGACCTTGTATTCGGTACCATACCACTTCTCCTTCTGATCCCATGTACCCGGGAATTCCTGGGACACAACGACCAGGCGGAAGTTGTCTGCCCGCAGGTAGCTCAGCGCCTTCTTGATCAGGTCAGAGTCAAATCGTCGCAACAAAGACCCGCTGAGCAGCCATTCACTAGGTAGTGACTTCTGCATAACGCTGCTCAAGCGGCTAGTGAACCGACTAGCCGGGGTCTTCTGCTTGAACCGGAAATCAACCTCGGCAAGGTTCTTCATCTCGTCGAAGATCCATTGCTCAGGCTCGCGTTGCTTGATCATAGCGATATATTCGAAGACGACGTTTGCAACTTCCTGGTATTGCTTCAGACCTTCGGGGGTCAGGCGCACCGAGATAGTGAAAAATGCCGATCCAGCGCAGACAGGCATGGCGCCTGCAGATAGGCCATTGGCCCACCCCTTGGCCTTGAGGTAAGAAAGAACACTACCCGGGCCCTCATGACCAATGAGATGGCTGATATACCGGCTAGGCTGGGTGTCATGCAAATCCTCCTCATCAAGGAAGGGGAAGTACATATCCATGGATCGAGTATCCATGACCGGCTTCACGAACACCTGGGTGCACATGTCCTTCTCAGTGAAGGGCTGAACATCGTCCCAGCGGTTCTGAGCAAGGTTCTTGTTCTCGATATCAGAAAATAGCTCGGAGACCCACTGCTCCAGCGTATCCAGAGACTCCCGTCCCAGGACAACCAACTTAGCCCGGTTGGCTGAGTAGTGCTTCTCATAAAACCGGATGAATTCACTGCGGACTTCCAGACCACGTTTTTGTGGATCTTCTTTCAAGGTCTGCAGATTGCCGGTCGAGAAGTGGCTGTAGGGATGTTTAGGGTTCGAAAGCGACTTGTTCAGTTGCATCAAACGCCACAGGTCACTTTGAAGATTCTTTTTATTTTCCGAATCCACCGCCTGCAGCTCCCGTTCTAGGGTTGACTCTAGGAAAAGCGGAGCAACAAAGAACTGGGCAAACCGATCCAATGCGCCATAGAGGGGGGACTTTCCATTTGAGCCATTCCCATTCGCCGCAACGCCATGGTTATCATTTTTCTCGGCAGGGGTGCTGTCTCCACTGGATTTCGGGGCACTGGAGTCACCTGTGGCGGACACTTCGAAGAAGTAATTCGTTTCAGTGGCGGCTGTGTAGGCATTTGACGAACCGGAGTGGGATGCTAGGTACTGGTTGTAAGCATTTTCCTTCGGATACTAAACAACGGTGACCCGGTTAGCATTGAACTCGGCTGGGAAGACGGTGGTGGGTTATTCATTTACCTTTTTTGTGCCCATAAACAGCAAATGCTCCACTGCATGAGCCATTCCTGGCATATCATCTTCATCGGAGAAATTACCAACATTGACATTCACGGCCGCACTGGCCTTATCGGTGTCCGGGTCATGGACTAGGAGGGCCTCAAGCTTGTTTGGCAAACGAATCACCCGGTAATAACGATCATCAAGCTCCGGTTTCTCCAAATTCTCCGTAATGCGCTCGATTTGAGCCATGATCGGGGGTGTGGCGGTGAAGTTGGGAGTTGAATGGGAAGATGAACGGCGGGTCCAATGCACGGAAGAAAGAATCGGTAAAGGTACGGGCCGTACTGAACAAGGACTGGTCACAGTGATACGTGACAACAAATCAGGATAAGGGTGGGTTGAGCTGCGAATAAGACCTTTGTGACACAGGTTTGCTACAGAGGACCTTGGAAGCATTCAGTTGCCGAAGGGAGAGGCCAATGACGTGACTGATAAGGTCAATGCACTTAGAAAGTCCAGGGAGCACAAAAAAGAGACGCGTGTGTATATGTATATATATGTTTCGATATATATTGTGTGGGGGTTATAGACGAAATGGAGGGGGTGAGAATGTTGTAAAGTCAACTGAGGGACAAGCGATGTTGATCAAGCTGGGCCTGGTGGAAATACTGCCCAGTTGCTCTACCGAGGCGGTGATAGGCCCTCATAGCCCTAATAAGCGCCTTACTACTTACCGGTGGCGTATTTCTATAACAAGGCAGACTCGTGTCTACCAGGATTGTTTAAAAATATACCATCTTTTACCATTATCATATTCGCTACATACATGTCAGGGTCCTAACTGGTCCCACGTCGAAGCTCTTCCCCGCAGCTCGGCTGGCCAATTCACATGCGCTAGTGGACACTGCCCCCACCATTACATCGAACTATCACTTAAATATAGAACCGAGCGCTTAGCACGTGGCTGCACAGAGGTTCAGGTCGACGCTAGTGTCCGAGTTGCAGCTTTTAGTCTGGCTGCCGCCGGGGTTGACACCCTGCGCCCAGCAGATGTTCGAGCAAGTTGTGTCTGTAGGCTGCACGACAATCGACTTGCCCGAGAATGGGTCACCGAAGACATCAGACAAGTCATACCAAACTGTGCCTGGGTCCAGGGTGTAGGCAAAGTTGGTCTGAGGGCTGCCGTTGTACAGACCGTTGTCGACAGTGGTGATCTTCAGAGAGATGCCACCGGAGGCACTGTCTTGGTGTAGTGCTTCGGTGTAGCTGCCACCCGCCGGGATGGTCTGCTTGGGGCCAACACTGCCACCAACGGACCACAGGTAGACTGGAAATTCGCAGTGGTTGGTCACGACAGCGTTGCCGACGGCGCTGGCAAGAGGTGCCATGGCGGCAACGGTGGCAATAGCTGCAGTAGAAAAGTGCATTTTGGTAGGCAAACTGAGTTGATTTGAGATCAAATGAAGTCTTTTTGAAGTAGTGAAAATATCTCTCTCGGATAGAATTCGAGGGCCCTTATATAGTTTCCCAACTAATAGATTGAGCCCCGGATTTCCGGCCTATACCTAGTCCACTTTTGACCCAAGTATAGACTCGATTCTCAAAGCAGTGTTGGCAGTGGAGATTATGACGATTGACTTACCAAATCCAAGACATCTCATCTCAAATCGACCTATTGAAGCCCTAACCACTCGGGCAGCAGTCAGGCCATCCATCACAGGACCGGGAGTAAGAACAGTTTGTGAGATCTTACAAAATCTCCACATCGCACGGTCAAAGAGCTTTTCTAGGATTGATGTGAGTGGAAATATGAGAAAATGACAAGAGTCCACGGGTGCAGCGAAAAGAATACGATGTCTCAGAGCGCTCCGATCCTATCATTGGCTACCGATCCTATCATTGGCTATATTCGCTCATAGGCGAAAGAAGCCATGGTAAATTAACATGATCTTTCTGGCCATGCATGCCAAGTGTGGAGAGAAAAAGAAGAACGCTTGGTTCTTCCTGTATAACTATAGAACTGATTAAAGTCGTATTTGTGCCGCGCTGGGGTTTCTGGGGTAAAAAGTGAGACATCGTTACATCCCAGGGACGGTATGCAGATGAACGCCACACTAGAAAAGTGATTATGTGATATATGTATATAGATATATGTAGATATATATCTCTCTACAGTCGCCTGAAATCAGCTTATACTCGCTTCTTTGTCATGTAGACCGCTAATAATACCTCGAGCTATGGTTGGTCTTGTGTCACAACAGTGAAGTCACAAATGTCTCAAATCTCAAATTCAAAACCGTGCTGATATCACTTTTCGAGAGGCGGGGGCTTACATCTGACATCTTCTTAACATCCTCCTTCCCTGGTGGCAACAGACAAGAAGGCATTGGAGCCGACAAAGATTGAAGAAAGACATGTTGCTATAGTTTTTCCCGGGCCTATTTTCACCTTGGGGAGGACTTCAGGAATTCCCCTCACGGTTAAGCAAATAGTAACCGGCAAGATAAATTTCATGTCATTACTAGGGTATGAAAAAAGAGAATTCTTCGATAATAGACCGCATAACTCCATGCACACCCTTGGAAATTCTACGGATTCACCGGCCCTCAATAATCAGGAATCAGTAAAGTGATCAAGAATCTTCATCCGATTCCCCCTCCGCCCGGTCAGCACGCTCGGAGATCCACCTGTACACTTCCTCCTTATGCTCGTCAAGCATCTCGTTCAGATCGGATTTCGAGGAGTGAACCAGCTGTCCGTAGCGCTTAGAAGACCGTCGATCTGGGGTATTCCAAATACCATGGGAGTTTGAAACAAACACAAGCGAGTTCTGAAATAAAAAGAATCGTGTGAGTAAAAGATATCATTGACAACCTTGGAAATGATTTGTGGTTGGCTTACCTCACGGTACCACTTCGATAGCCAAGTCTGCGTGGGAGATGCAACCGCACGGACCGGGTTCTCGGAGACAAAGGAGACCACGCCGTTGACACGCTTGTACAGGTTCTCTACTCGGTTATTAGCAAAGTTGCACAGCCTGATACCCGGTTGGCCTGGACGTACCCCTGTTGATCAACAAGTTCGACACGCCGATGAAAGCGTTGCCAACGCCGAGCAGGAAAATTTCGGTTGCCTGGTTCGCACTTTGATAATTTGTTAGCTCAATAATAAGCAATGTTCTTGCCTGGCCATAACTCACTCAATGTAGTTGTCCCACAAGTATCCGGCAAGTTCTTCAGTGGCAGACGGGCGGTCCTCGTCATCTGCCTCGTATCGACCAGCAGTCTAAAACCAGTCAAATTAGTTGACGACCCATACAAAGTAGTGCCCAACTAGACTTACCGATTCCCGAGATACATGCTTGGGAATGTTGACATCGATCACTGCATAGCCCTTACCCACGATCCATTTAATATAATCCGTGAGCGAATCAGCCTTTTGTTATGTTAGCAGACAATCTCGATTAATCACCTTGTATCACGTACCAGCCAAACATTGTGCGCTTCCAACTTATTGGTCACGGGATGAGCCTGTCCCACAATCTCAGGTCTACATATTGTCAGTTATATGTTTCGCGGCTGATTGTCAGAGCACTTACGGATCGTGGAAGATGACAATAAGCGGCACACGTTGGTGATAGTTTGTGCTACCAGGTGGTGAGTTTCCAGGTTAGAATATCGAGATTCAGTGGTGCAGCTTACCTTGCCAGAACTTGTTTGTCGAATGACTTAGAAATGGCGGTGCGGTAAATGTGCAGCGGGGTGAGCTTGCAGCTTTCATACAGCTGGTTCGACTGGTGAACGCGGAGGACATCTGAAGTATTCATCAGCTCTGTTGAGCAGGTAGGTAGTCTATAATTCTTACCGTGAAGGCGATTCGCATAGACAGGGTGAGCGGATGTCTTGGGGTACAGGCGACTCCAATACTGGGATTGGATGCTCCTCACCCGGCGGACCGCTGCGACTGCAGAGTCGGTTGGAGAGCTGCTAGGCATACGGTCCGGAGGTTCCCCCATAAGGGTCTTAGTTACAGCCAGAGCCGACTTCGAGATAGACTTGAAGTTGTATCCACCCTATTTTGAGGTCAGATCAAACAAGCAACGATTTGGAGAGGCAATCCACATACCTCTAAGCAGACAGCGACCTTTCCGTTGGCCAAAGTCATGAGCATGTGGGTCATCTGGGCATAGCAAGCTGGCGAGACAAAGCAGCCACCCAGTACATCACCTGCTGCAGCATCAAACCCAGCAGCGACTGTCATGGTCAATAAATCTATACGAAATAAGAAGACGGGGTATGCTCACTGATCACCAAGTCAGGATCGAATTCTTGGGCGATCGGCATCACCACTTCCTGGAAGGCGAACATGTAGTCACCATCACCCATACCCTGGTCGGGCCATGGAATATTGACATTTCTACGAAGCGTCAAAATTTAGTCATTTCGTGTGCTTGAAGACAAACTCACCTTCCGACTCCGGCACCTGAGCCGCACTGATCCCAGCCTCCTGCGGGGCCTCCAGGGTAGAAGCGACCGTCCTGGTAGACATGCATGGAAATGTAAAGAACATTAGGGTCATCGTAAAATGCTTTCTGGATGCCGTTGCCTATAATGTGTGAGCTTGGATTGTTTCCAGATCCCATGCTGAGGGTTAAACGTACCGTGATGGACATCCCTAGCACAAGTTAGTATTGCTGCAGTGGCCAAATGGTGTAGGGTACTAACCAGTCAAGAATCATAATCTTCCGGCACGCGTCTCCCAGTCTATTTTGACAAACGCGTGCTGCAACACACACGTTGTTAAATAAACAGAATCCCATCGCGGCATCATCCTCAGCATGGTGACCAGGTGGACGAATAACGGCTATGGCATTTCTCACCTGACGCCGCGCGACGGCCAAGCACGTCTCGATTGCGCCTCCAGTAGATAAAATGGCCGAAGCGAAGGTCAGATTGTTGAAATAGATGGAATCGCGATCTTTCTCCAGCTGAATAAGCACCTCGTTGGGCATATCTATTCATCAAGTCAGTGAGTCTTTCAAAGTCAGCGTTTCCGGTGGTAGCGATGACATACCTGCCGTGCTTCGAACAAATGCATAGTGGGCATCATTATGGATGAGGGTAACCTCCTCCTCGGTTGCATTGCGGGCGTTGATCCGTTGCAAGGTATTGGGCGCCAAAGGTCGAGACGATTCTGGGTCGTCAACAAGACCAGCGCGACATAGCTCCTTGTAGATGTAGTAGATACGTCTGGGATCCTCTGGATGGACGTCACTCTGTGGACGAACCTCACAGTGGTAGCGCATGCGATGATCATAACAAAGTCCTGTGGCAAGCGATGCCAGTGGAAGACCGGCTTTACCCATGACCTCGTCGTCAGACCAGTCAGAGTCAGGCTCAACTAAGCTATCACGTTTTAACTGTTCGGCAGCGGAACTATCACCATCACTCGTCTTAGTCAAGCGTTCAGGAGGGGCCATTTCAGTGGAGGCGATGGTCTCCCGAGGTTGAGACTGCTCAGAGCTGGGTGACAGGGACGTGGGAACCGCTTGGGGGATGGAAGAAGGAGCAAGATTTGGGGTGGGGTGATTGCTAATATGTGTGTGAAGGGGGATTCCAGTGAAAGATGGGTTTGCAGTCAGGGCGGAGAGGGCATGGGAATCACCCATAACTGTATCCTCGTCCTCGTCCATCATGAAAGGGGAAGCCACAGGAAGCCCTTTGATTTAATTCAAGCTTGGCTCTTATTGGCTCATTACCAACCGCTGCCACAACAAAGGTGTTGAGCTTGTGTGGCAATCTTAGAGCTTAATATCGGATTAATAGTGATTCGGTTGATGCTTCTGGTCCACGCCGCCGATGTACCTTATATAGCAGAGTGTGAAATTGACCAATCGGTCAAATGTTCCAGTTGTTGGCCAATGATTCAATGTTCACCAAAGATTGTAGGATGTTCCAAGGTGTGGTGTGATCTGTGCCAGCATACGGTGGTATACAATTGTCTCCTGCCGTAGGTTGGACTGGCACTGCAATTCACTTACAGTGTGATGAAGCAAGAGTGATCTTCAAATGAATAGTTTCCAGGGACAAATTCAATGTAGACCTTCATGTAGTGGGTAGAAATGAAGAACAGAATAGCCAAGTCCACCGAGTGACAATGGAAATGGATCAATGTGCATGTTGGATCCCTTTTGGGCCAGTCTTTCTTATTGCTGGATATTCTTATACTCACCGCCAGGCCGACCGCCGCTAGGAGTAGATTAGCGCGATGTAGTATAATTGGCGGTGAGCATTTAATTTGTGTTGACTTATCGGCGCGGTTTAGAGAGCTTATCTTGAAATGTTTCCAAGTACAAAAGTATTCATCCTGGAAGAACGGTTTAATTCTCAATCTAAAACTTATAGATAAAAATCTATTGGCGTATGGTCTCAGGTTACTTTTCATAATATCTATAAGAACAGCCACCTGCTTATGGGGTCTCTATACTGGACGATCTAGATGCTTTACATACAGTTGGCTCTAGATAAATGATATCATGATATTACAGCGCTTTTTACATACATATTCTATATATTATTTTTTTTGGATATTTGGTCTCCTTACCATATAACCAGAAGGATAATGAGTGATTAAGACTGTGGAATCCGGTGAAAAGCAAGTTAGTTGATTAGCAGCAATGCATGTACCTACATGTACATATATGCAGGTGGATATGTCGTCCTTTTATAGTTAGACTACAGCACATAACTCCCGAGTCTTTCAATCAGCAGCATGCAAAAACTTAATTTTGGCAAATATGCAAATACCTCGAGATTAATAAATCGATTGTAGATAGAGATGTAAAGTCATTCTATCTAATAATTCTACCTAGAAGAAGTATATACAGCCTACAACAGTAGATTGGTGGAGAAGAATGAATTGGAAATGGTTTGATTCATTAAATGACGTTATCATCTTGTTTTTTTCTACAAGGCGGAGCCCTCATGCACTTGTAGGTTGTGCGACAAGGAACCCAGCACCTTAAAGAACACTTCTGACCCCAGGATGCTGTCCTGATTCCTACTGGGAATCCACACCGGCAATGTAGGAGATGAGGTCAACAACACGGCGGGAGTAACCCCACTCGTTGTCGTACCAGGAGACAAGCTTGATGAAGTTGGCGTTAAGGGCGATACCGGCGGCAGCATCGAAGATGGAGGAGCGCTCATCACCGTTAAGATCGGTGGAGACAACCTGGTCCTCAGTGTAGCCAAGGATACCTAAAATAGTTTGTCAATATGTTGTGCAGTAAGCGTGATTAACAATGTAACTCACCCTTGAGCTCGCCGTTCTCGGAAGCGGCCTTGACGACGGCCTTGATCTCCTCGTAGGTGGCACCCTTCTCAATGCGGCAGGTCAGGTCGACAACGGAGACGTTGGCGGTAGGGACACGCATGGCCATACCGGTGAGCTTGCCGTTAAGCTCGGGGATAACCTTGCCGACAGCCTTGGCAGCACCGGTGGAGGAGGGGATAATGTTCTGGGCCGCAGTACGGCCACCACGCCAGTCCTTGGAGGAAGGAGCATCGACGGTCTTCTGGGTGGCGGTGTAGGAGTGAACGGTGGTCATGAGACCCTCAACGATGCCGAAGTTATCGTTGATGACCTTGGCGAGAGGAGCCAAGCAGTTGGTGGTGCAAGAGGCGTTGGAGAGGACGTTGATATCCTTGGTGTAAGACTTGTTGTTGACACCCATGACGAACATGGGGGCATCGGCGGAGGGAGCGGAGATGATGACCTTCTTGGCACCACCCTTCAAGTGAGCAGAAGCCTTCTCCTGGGTGGTGAAGACACCGGTGGACTCGACAATGTAGGCGGCACCGGCCTTGGCCCAGGGGATGGCAGCGGGGTCACGCTCAGTGAAGAAGGTGACCTTCTTGCCGTTGACAATGAGACCGTCCTCAACGTGCTCGATCTCGCCCTTGAACTGACCGTGGGTGGAGTCATACTTGAGCATGTAGGCCTATCCCGTAGATGGGAGGTTAATACCAGAATCTAGAAGCAGTTGATTCGAAGAAACATACAGCGTAGTGAGTCTCAATGAAAGGGTCGTTGACAGCGACAACCTCAACATCGGGGTTGTTGATACTATAAATATGGGTTAGGATGCTTTTCGGGTCTTTTTTTTTCTTTTTCTTTTCTTCTAGTATGCAACTTACGCATTGCGGAAGACCTGTGATGCTGTTAGTATTTAAAGCCTGAGATGGTGATGAGAATCACTTACAATGCGGCCAATACGACCGAAACCGTTGATACCAACTTGGACAACCATGATTGCGATTTACTGGAAGGCGTTAGCTCATGTATAAGAGTGATAAATGATAAGAGGATAATCAACTTACTGTAATAGTGAAGTAATTGAAGAAAAAAAGAAGGGTTGGATTGGGATGGAGAAGGAAGAGAAGAAAAAAAAAAGATCTGGGGGAGGGGGAGGATTAATGAATGGATGACTGACGCAATGGACCGATCACCCCTCACCGAAGAGACAGACGGGGATTCACACACCTGTTGCCCCTCTCTACAAGAGACCGAACTAGATTTCCCGACTGTTGCCGCTTGCACATCTGCCCAGCAACGCATTTCCGGTTTCATACACCGGGGAAAGCAGGAAGAGTCAGGATATTGGGGCCCTGCTCTGCCCCTCGGTAGCTCCCGTCTACCAATAGGAATACAGCAAACCCAGGATCTTCGGGATGTTACTATTCTTCGGAGCTTTCTCTTGAATATTTTGCCTATTCAGGGTCTACTCGGGATAGAGATGGTCACGATAATCTTAGGTATGAAATTTGAAAGAGATTCCCGAGGTGGTTGAAAGGGAACACTATCACGCTGTTGTTTGGAGGGGCAATTACTGAGGGGCAAACAAATATACTAGGGGGGGCTATGGTATGGAGAGGTATAGAACATACATACAACATACATACAACATACAGGAAAATCATCCAGTTTAAACTAATTGAATTAATTATATAGATCATATTATTCTTTTTACTCTTTTTACTCTTTTTACCTTCTAACTACATGCTGTTTATTCCTCCACTTATGCGGGCCAACCCTGTTGTTCAAACCCCTGCGGTGGACGGATCGAGTATGGTGATATAGCTTGGTGGCCCCCTCCGCCCTCAAAGGAGTCACCGGTACCTCAACACATGGAGCCACGGGGTCTGGCAGACTTTTTTGTCTAATTTGTTTTTTTTTTGTTCATTAGTACATTCTAATATTTCAGTTTTGAGGGGTTTAAACTACTGGGGTCCCCAATATTCCAACCTTGAAAACCCGGAAGGAATCAATGAATTATAAATCATGTTTTTGCCTCCAACGTCACGAAATGAGGCCATACAGCCTGAATTTCACAGATATTCCCTGAGCCATCCATGGAGGTTAACCATGAGACCTCTCATCAGGCCACAACATAGATCTCGGAGCCGATACACCAGTGGCGCAATCTTCAATCTCTAGAGAGGTGCCATAATCGAATGTCCTTTTGTACAGGATTTACATCGTACAGTACAGGGAACATGGCATGACCGGGGGATTGACCGGGGGATTCACCAAGATTAACAATATAACCCAGACCCGACCCGAAAAAAAGAGGATCAGGACTCAATAGGATGAATGATGGATTATGGATTATGGTACAATGGGGAGAAATGAACAGCGTGCTATCAGTTAAAATCGGCCACAACCCTATGACCCATAGGGTAAATCAATTGATGGCCTAGAGCAGTCCGTTGAATTTATTCCTCCTTGACACCACCACGCCAGTTCTTCTCAGCAGCCTCAATAGAAGCCTTGTCGCTCTTGGGTCCGCCCTGGGACATGAAGCCACCAGCAGCCTTGAAGGGACGGGCGAGATCACCAGTGGCAGGCTTGCCAAAGACGTGAATCTTGGCTAGGTTAGACTCGAAGGCGCCCTTGAGGGGGATGATCGACTGGATAAGGAGGGGGTTGGTGTACTGGAAGTACAGGTGCATCACACCCATCATTCCGACACCCATAAGCTGGCTGCGGAGCAGCTGGCGCAGCTGAGCCTTGTCGTAGTCCATGTTGGTAGTCGTCACGGGCTTGGGCTCCTCGGTGCTACCCATCGTGGCGGGCTCAACGTACTTAAGGGTTGTCATGTCTAGGGATAGCGCATTAGTTTTGGTCATTGTGGGGAGAGCACGCGATCGACATACCCTTCTTCTGGTTGATCTTAAACTGGGTGTATAGATGGACAGCCATGATGAGAACATTGGACAAGATGTAGCATCCGCGCACCAGCGTCAGGACCTGAGGATCCTCAAAGGGAACCTTCTTGGCCAGCTGCATCATCACCAAGATGATGGCGAGGTTGGTACTGTGCGACCATTGTCAGTTTCCCGTAAAAGATAAACTTTGGGTTTAAATGTTTTAAATCAAGAAATTGCTGATCAAGCATACATTTGAGGAGACACCATTTTGCCGGATACTTTTCGATACGGGGAAATCGTTGAGTATGGGAAAGTACAACGCGAACAGAACTTGAAAGTCGCGGGCCACCTGGCATTTCTGGAAGGCCAGGGAGCTGGAAGAAATATTTTTCCGACGCTGTCTACAACATATTCGCCATCCGATAGCCGCCTGAGGCATTCAAGGTTTGTCGCCTGATATATTAGGCGACAGGGATCTTAGATCATGTGACCTCTTCCACTGCTGGTCTAGCTGGTAACTGTGATGGTCCAGCTTCAAACCAGACCAGCTTATTTTGCAAAACATCAGCAACCACCACATCAATGGACTTGCATTTGGACTTGGAGCTGCATAATGGTGTGGACTATGTCACACACAGGAGTTTCATGTGTGAATCCTAGCCATAGATGCCGGAGGCATCCATTCCATCCAGACAGCTGAAGGCGCACTGGTTTCTATCATGGTCTCCTCACATGCCAGAACTACCCATGGCTTCTGTCTAATTTTCAGGAAAAGAAAATGGAATGATAACCTCTACAGCATCTAATTTTTAGATCATCCAAAGGAGCCTACAGATGGCCATATACACAGGCAAGAAACCCAACGTTGTGAGAAAGGACGGTTCCATTTTGGGACTAGCGCCAAGTGTCTTTTTTGGCACAGCCGGCGCCTGGCACATTCTGACTTCTCCATCCATCAACAACGCGCGTATCTTCCGCACTCTGAATCGTCTCCACATCCACACCACTGCTAAATCGTCTTGATTTCTGTTTCTATCTGTTATACCTACCTCTGCGACCGTCCTCGCACATTTATTACACAATGCCTGGCGGAAAGGGAAAGTCTATTGGTGGAAAGGGCGGAAAGGGTGATGCTGCGGGGAAGGCCCAAAAGTCTCACAGCGCGAAGGCTGGTCTGCAGGTTAGTGGGATCGTGGCTTGTATACTTGCTGGGTTAGGAATCGTCTTGTTCAAGAGCGGTAATGCGATATGGGCAATGAGTTACTCGATGAAACTGCCCCTCGAAGACGCGTCTCGGTCCCTCCTTGCTGTTCGATAAGGGGCAGTTTCATTCCATATCTATGGGACTCAATACCATCTCGTCGTATATCCTTTCGCTCAACCATGTTTCCTTCCAATCGCCAGCTCTTTCCAAGATGACGCGACCGCTAACATAAATCCTCTCTCAAGTTCCCCTGTGGTCGTGTCAAGCGTTTCTTGAAGAACAACACTCAGAACAAAATGCGTGTCGGTGCTAAGGGTATGCTATGCCCCTTAAACCGATCTCCCAAACGACCCGTCGCTAACATTTTTCCTCTAGCTGCCGTCTACGTGACCGCCGTTCTCGAGTACCTGACTGCCGAAGTTCTCGAACTGGCGGGTAACGCCGCCAAGGATCTCAAGGTCAAGCGTATCACTCCTCGTCACCTCCAGCTCGCCATCCGTGGTGATGAAGAATTGGACACCCTCATCCGCGCAACCATCGCCTTCGGTGGTGTCCTGCCCCGCATCAACCGTGCGCTGCTTCTGAAGGTTGAGCAAAAGAAGAAGGGTGGCAAGATCGAGCTCTAAATCTACATTTGAAAAGTTCCGAAAAGTCGGGCTGACACCG
Organism: Penicillium sclerotigenum; assembly: GCA_928213465.1. Classification (NCBI taxonomy): domain Eukaryota; kingdom Fungi; phylum Ascomycota; class Eurotiomycetes; order Eurotiales; family Aspergillaceae; genus Penicillium; species Penicillium sclerotigenum. The sequence continues at coordinate 4,757 of CAKMRK010000382.1, read as the reverse complement.
CGGGAGGTACCGTCGAGACCTCAACACCTTGACTCCTAAACCTACGACTAATCCCGGCGGCCCTTGTTTTTCAGTCCTCTCATCTTTGTTCTTCACGGCGCTCTACTTTGATGTATTTTTTCTGATATTCCCCGGTCTTTGCTTTCAATCGTGTTTCTTTTCATTTCGAGTTCATAGGGCGCTGTAATGGGAAAATGGGGATATCCTGGTAGTGAGAATTTTACTGATTCGATGTACTTCACCATTCATTTACTATGTGTAGTAATTGTACGATTATCTATTTGTACTTTCACCAGTGTAGAAGTCCCTGAAACTCTGGAACTTATGCTTCCGTCATCGGACCGTCCAGTGGACATCACACATTCCCGAGGGGTTAAAAATTTATGTACAAATACCTTTCTTTTAAAAGACCTTGAAAGACCTTGCATAGAAAATCAGGAACTTTGTTGGCTCCACAGAGGATCGACAGGGACAAACATGCATAATTCGGAGAGAGAAACAATATCGAACTAGGGCATTTGTTCTTAGCATCTAGCAGAGTTTCCCTGATATAGGATGACTTGGGTGAAATGAAGTTCGTTTTTACGGTTGGAAATCCCTTCAGTGGTGAGGCGGAAACTGAAGTTAGAAGGACGAAGAAGTAGAGATTCTTTATTTACACTCAGCTATGATCTCAACGCACCTACAGATGGGATAGAAGGTAGAAGGTACATGGATTGAACTGTGAGAATCTGAATACAAAGTTAAAGGCAATGGGGGGAAAAAAAAGAGAAGGATCCCTGGACTGCAAGATATCAAGCATGAAGAGGAATAGAACCCTTCATAGTGGGCAGTTGGGAAATATATCAACATCACTGACACATGAATGCAGAAGATGCATTCATACTGCGGAAGGTAGACCTGTAGAATCGGCACAATCCAAGGCAGCAGAATCACAATATAGTAGAGCTGTTTCATTTTTGGAAAAGAAAACCCCCCAAGAGTTGTAGATTCACCCTGATCACCATTTGAGATGAATGACGTCCGGCCAAAGGGGAAAGCAGTCAAAGCACGCGGAAAAGAAAGCACAAAGAAAAAAAGAAGAAACAGGCATGTCACAACTGTCTTACCCGGACAGACCAAATATGAATTTCCCGAAAGAAAGCAGTTGTCGGGATAAGACTGGCCAGAAACATTAAAACGGATGCGAGTCACCCCATGTACAAACTAAAAACAGACAAAAATATGCAAAATGCTGGTATTGTCGTTTCTTCTGCCATGGGCAAAAGGTCTTTTGTGTCATTCTTCGTATGCGTCCCATATCACCAGGAGGCGTTCGGGGTCGTGGAGTTCGTTCCGACACAGCATAAATAGAAATCCATGGATTTGCAAGGCGCCCGCAATATCAGAAAGTGTTGAAAATAAAAAAGTATCAGTCCAGAAACAGGTCCAGAGTCTTCGTGAAACTGTGAGTCGGGGAAATTTCAAAAAGCATTCATCCAAACCGCGTGTTGGGCTACCCCCAAAAAAAAAGAAACGTCTAAAACTTGGCTAGATCAGCGAAACAAAGGATTTTCTGGTCTTTTTTTTGTGTATTGTTGTCATCTCGTCATCCCTCATCGAATCGTAAGCCGGTAATTCGCAGAACATGGACTCGTAATACAAGTCGTATTCGTCTCGCGGCAAATCAGTCGGATGCTGGCAATAAAAAGGGGAGTCGCCATCTTCAATAAATTCGTCCAATGTTCTACTCCACGATGATCTCTACTCCGGAGTTGGTGCGGAGCTCGTCACTTCCGCGGGCTTGGTGGCCATTCTGGCGGCGAAATCCCGTGCCCTTGTCGGGGGTCGGGCCACGGGGTTGGCGGACGGGCATGCGCTCCTGCTGGCCGTCGTACCCCATACCCATGCCGCGGTTGCTACCAATAGCGCCAGCGTTGGATTGCTGGCTGTCTTGTTCCCAAGAGAACATGCCTCGCAGGCGGCGGGGGCTCGAGTTAGGGCCACCAATGCCGGTGCCGAGGGACAGACCACCCAGGCTGTTGACCAGCAGATTGTCGTCACGCTGCATGCCAAGAGAGGAACCAGACTGGGCAGGGGTGAGGGTGGGAGTGTTGGAAGTAGCAGTGGGCGCACCCTCATACTGGAGACGGGCGCCATTGGACTGCAACGCGGCGGGGAAGCTAGCGGAGGAAGGTACGGGCGAAGGCGTATAAGATCGCAGGTCGGCAAAAGACTTGGCCGCCCTCAGGTTCTGGCCGTTGGCAAAGTTTCCAGGAGAGTCCATGACGCCCAAAAATCCCGAGGTTTGTCCACGCAATGTGTTGAAAGCGCCCGGCCCCTCTTGGCGAGCCTCGCTGAAGTCAATGGTTGCCGCCCGGTTAAGACCGCGACGACCACTGTCTGATTGACCGGAAGGCGGGATGGAGGACGTTGGGGGGCTGACATTGGCACCTGTGGCAATCTTGAAGACTTGCACCTGGCGCTGTTCGCCGCTGCCACGTGAAGCATGACCCAAGCCCATGTTGTGGGCCAGGGTATGAACTGTACGACGCTGGGAGGGAGTGAGGTTGTGGGGGAAGATCACGGAATCGCGAACAGTATCTTCCTTGAAAAGGAGTAGTTGGGAGTAATAGGAAAGGGTCTGGGTGTCGTTCAAGTCCACATCTATACACATGGAAAATTTCGGTTAGCGACAGATCAACTTCTAAAACGAGCGTGTAACCCACCAATTTTTTGGCCACGCTGGGACACTGGCGAAGGCGAGGTTGCCGGGATGTGCGAGGTGAGTGAAGACATGGAGCTCTGCGTCTGGAGCTGAGGACCCCCCATCGGGCGGTGCTGTTCTTCCAACTGGCCGCGGCGTTCCCGCTTCTCGCGCTCGATCCGTTCCCGTTCCTGCAGGGGAAGCATCTTCTTGTATTCGACTCGCAGTTTCCGACCCTGTAGCTCAAAGTGGTTGAGTACTTCGATCACGGTTGCAGTCTCCTCGGCGGAAGTGAAGTTGGCAAATGCCAGACCACGGAAGACACCATTGTCAAAGTGATAGTTAAATGCGTAGGGCAGGGGAAGGTTGAGTTCCGTCATCAACTGCACCAGCTGCTCTTTCTTCACGGCAAAGGGGATATTCTTGATGACAATCGCGGTTGGGATCAATTCATCGTCGTCGGCAGACGAAGCGGAGGCTTCCGGTCGCATGGCGCTACTCTGAATGGGACCAGGGCCCAGGTTTGGAAATGCTTGGGGCATGTTCGGCTGCTGATCCAACCATGTCTTAAGAAGCCCGTTAGTATTTTTCTTTCTTTTTTCCTCTACCCCATGAAGATAGGGGGAGTCGTTGTCAAACAAGACGAAACATACCGTAGGAAGGCCTGCACGACCACGAGCATTAGGCTTCAAACTAGCGGAAGCCGAGCGAATTCCCCCGAGAGTTTGTGCATTGGCAAACCCGTTAGGGTTCCAAGTCTGCGAGCCGGAGATATCATATCCATAATTATTCTGCAGGGACGGGTTCAAGCGTTCGAGACGAGCGGACTCGTAACGCATCTGATCCTGCTCATACATGTTGGTCGGCATAGGCCCGTATGCGTCAAACTGTCGAGAAGGCTGACGGTGTAATGGTTGTTGATGTCTCTGAGACCCAGGGGAACGCGCAGAATGATCGTGATACATGTCTTGATAACTCATCGAGAATTCCAGAGCGAGGAATGTGAAAATCCAAACCAGTTTAAGAAATAATTGTCACTACTCCACCATGAGAGCGACGCAAGGCTTTGAAAGTAGGAGGAACCGTCGAGGTGACGGGATTGTGCGGATGTTTGAGAGAGGAAAACTTTGGACTAAAAGCCGATCGGAGATTCTGGGCGGAGAAGGAAAAAAAAATAAGATCCCCAAAAAAAAAAAGGACAGAAAAGCAGAAGAGTAAAATATTCACCAAAGAATCACGAATATTAAATGCTTCGTTTCATTCAAGGGGCTTTTTTTTGCTTTTCTTCTTTTTTTTCCCTTTTTTGTCCTTTTCGAAGTTGTTGGGGTAGATGTTTGGATCCGGGGATTTCCCTCTAGAACTGATTTCCCAAAGGCCAAGATGAAACCTGACCGTTTGATCTCTCAAATCAACAGAGAAGAGAGTGGGGGAAGAAGGGGGGGGGAAAAGATATATATAAAAAAAAAAAACGGAATTCAGGGAAAGCGGTCCACAAATCCGCCAAGAAACAGAGGGAGTAAGGGGGTGATTAAAAGAGTAGAAAGTAGAGAAGAGAGAGAGAGGGAGAGGGAGGGAACAGATGAGACGAGATGAACGTCCTTAGGCAGAAAAGCAGGTGATCAGTTAGATACGCAGATGCAAGAAATAGGGAGTAGAGGGAGTATAGGGAGCATAGGGAACATAGAGAACATAGAGAAATACGAATGATAAAATTAAACCAGTAAGAAAAAAGGATCAAAAGGAGGATAAGCCATACTTATAGCACTAATATAGGCAGTTATATAACATTGGACACTTATAGTACTTCTAGTTTATATTAGATCTTCAACTTTTATTTCCCCCCTGGATCTTTATGTGGACTCATATACCAATGAGATTATACTATTTAATCCTTGACTGCATGACAGAGCACAAGATATTGCTTGGTTCTCTAAATATATAACGTTATACAGTTATACACTTGGTTCCCCTCCAACGGTTACCATATGGTATACAACATACTCCGTACATCTTCCTTGTATATTGTGTCGGTTGTATATTCCACCACCCCCCCCCCCCCCCTTTCCCTCTT
>CAKMRK010000381.1:0-23453 GCA_928213465.1 Penicillium sclerotigenum | reverse complement strand
TATAAAATACTAAAAAATACTACCTAGAATTATATAAGTTATATAGTGATATAGAAGTCACATTTTTATAGTTTTATAGGTTTTAATAGGTTTAATAGGGCCCTATAGAATGGGTTAGGTTTTAGATCAAAACCTAAAACCCACTAATAGGTCGGGAGTCCGACCCAAAACCCAACCCAATAGTGGGTTAGGTTAGGTTAGGTTTTGGGTTTTGTGGGTTTTGGCGCAGTCTAGACTACCTTTTTATTTTTATAGATTTTCCGATTTTCCTTATAAGAATAGTTATCGAATTTTGTCAATACCTCTATAGTGATATTAGATTATTTCTTATTATTCTATAGTAGATTTTACCTCGTTTCTCTATAAATAAGGTTCCCTTAGAAAGTTCGAACGTCCGCCCTATCCGATCGAGGGTAGCTTATTAGGGTATTTAGAAACCCTCCTAGTTAGAGAGTTCCTTAATATCCTCCTTATTATCAATCACCTATTAAAGGACATTATCCACACCTTCTTTATTAACGTAGATTACTAGTAGTTCCTTAAGACACTTAATAGGTGCTAAGGTAGTTAATAATTCGATAGGGACTCTATCGGATCCTTAGATTATCACACGACCTTTCCTATAGTTAATAGTATATCGCACTTATTATATCTATCGGACACCTAAGAGTAGATCGTAAGTGTTTACCTTAATAATATAATATTTCACAAATACGCGTACCCCTATAATATTTATAGGTAGATATATATAGCGTTTAAGCATAGTGGTATGATTATCTACTAGACTAATCTCTTTCCTAGCATTAGTATACGTTATAGCGTAAATCTTATAAGCGATTTTCTTAGAGACTAGCTTAACTAGGGAACCTCTATCGAGAAGCGTCTAAGGGATTCTCTTATCTCTAATCTAGGATTCCACGAATATAGGGGTTAATCGTCTATCGTTATCTAGAGCTTTAGTTATCACCACTAGCGCGTAAATCATCATTTAGTCTGATCCTCGAAGGCTTTATAGGATCGATATTTCCTTAGATATAAAGCTAACCGGATTATAGATCTTAATATATCGGATTCTAAATCGGGGTATAGCATCCTATAGGAACCAAGCTAGCTCCTTATATATAGATTCTAACTAATCTAGTAGCTAAGCGAGTGGGAGAGTTATATATATCTCCTTTAGCACTTTCTTAATAGAGAACCGCTCTCTATCTCTAACCGCCTAAATAGGTCCTAGCACCTTAGGTAGTTTAGCTCTAATCTATACTTTTTCCTTTTAGTACGTCTCTATTACCGTCTTATAGCTAGGATAAGATCCTAAAGGATTGATTATCTGATTATAGGTGGTATATTATCGGAATTCTAGTTAACTAGAGGGCCCTAGTATCGCGCTATAGTAGATAGTTTCTTAGGACTAGTTTTCCACTCTTATAGGCTCCGTGGACTAGAAGTTATCCACTAGGCGCACTATCTAGGGAACCTATTCTTTAGATAACTATTATAATCCTTACCTCCTTTCTATTAGAGTGATTATACTAGTCTCTTAAAATCGCTAACCGACTCCTAAGTCTTATACTATCTCCCTTTATAGTTGTTTTCCCTACTAATTCTTCGATATTAGTCGGCTAGCGGCTATCACTTATTTAGAGCTAACTATTATCACGTATATAATAGAGGATGACGACGATCCCCCCTAGGAGTCATCCTTCGCTTGGTTATTTCGATTTAGAATTTAGTTAGGTAAGGTGGTATAAGCTAGGATCGGAGTAGATCCCTTATTCTTTAGATAAGAACTAGAATAGTAGCCTTTTTTATTATAGTTCTAGCATTTAATCTAACTTAGATCTAGCGGACGTCTAGGTCCCTTCAATTCTCCTTATAAGACCTCGCGTCCTCTTCCTAAGGAAGCTCCTACACTTCCTTATATTTAAGTCTATTAGTTCCTCTTATTAAGAAGGTGCTTTAGACCTCGTATAACTTCCGGTATTATATCGCGAATGACTTCTTTAAAAGATATCCCTCGGTTTTATTTAAGATCGTCCTAAATGAATAGGTTATCCACTCTAGAATACGCGTCCACTATTAGCTATCAGGCGGATATATATCCTATCTACTTCTTCTATTATAGATAGAATAACACTATCTCTCGCTTATAAATATCCCTTAGACCTTATACCACTTTGATACCTAGATGGCTCTTTTTAGGTCTATACTACGTATAGAAATTATCGGCTTAGTTAAGGTATACGGTGATAGTTTCGTCCTTTAGTTATTTTAGTCTATCGTACTAAGCCTCTATCCGAGAGATAGTAGTAACTAGGTCCTCTTTAGGAAGGCGATACCTTTCTAGGTAGCTTTCCTTAAGTTTCGGCTAGTCTTACTAGACGTCCCTACTTAGGCGATTATACTATAATTTAGCCCGTCTATTAACGTTCTATCGGAATAGTAGATAATAGTCTCGGTTTATCTTATCTTAAAGGGCTACCCCTTCTACTCGGCGAATCTCTAAATCTTCCGAACTTAGTTATCCTTTTACTAGTTTTAACGTAGCTATCTCTCGAGCGTAATCTCTTTCCACTAACGTCTTAATATCTTTAATAAAGTCAATAGGATCCTTATAGCCGTCCTAAAGACCCTAAAAGGGCTTAACTCTAAAAGAGGATAGTATCTTATTATCACCTTCACTCTCTTTAGCGATTAGTTCTAAATATAATAAACTTAATAACTTAGTAGCCTCCCTAGAATAGGAAGGCTCGTCCTCGATCACTACCCTACGTAACTCTTACTTCGCTATAGTAAAGTGGGCGTTATCTGCTAGACTAGTAATATTAGGATATACACCATACTATGTAGCCAATTACTATAGGGTCCCTTCTCTTAGGGGGCTAGACGAATGGGTTAATAGTCTCTTAGCTATTCACGGCTACCACGCTATTAAAAACATTCCCTTAGATAAGAGAACACGAGGGAACAAATCTCTATTAGCGTTAGAAAACCCCCCTCTAGAACCACCAGAAACTCTATCAGACCGAGATCTGACACACCCCCTCCGGTGGCCAGGTCCCTCCTATAGACTCCTATGATATATAGATAGGTTCCTAAGGCCACTAGACGTCCTCTATCCACAGAAATTCGATAGGATACTATTCTTTCTAGTGGATTGAGAAAATGAATAGGGATGATTCATTTCTTAAACTATCTCCTACGGCAATTTCAATTGCCTCTCCGTTAGAAGCGGTAACCCCGCCGAAGCGGTAACCCTAGCTTCTTCCCGGCAGAAATATCTCTGGTAGAAATAACCTAACGAATACAAAGTTCCATGTCATCCTCCCTCACCCATACCATCTCTATCTCTCCACCAATGATATTCACCCTATCAATACACACCTTATATTTAATGTTCAACGCGGATATCCTATCTTTCCTGTTAGTGAAGGGGGTCGAAGGTCGGAGTTCCTATTCGATAATGCCTTAATAATACCTTAATAATATATTATCTGGTAGAACTTATATCTATTTCCCTCTTATCGTGTGGCTTAGTGTATATTCTTCTTAGACCGCTTCTATCTGAACTAGCTCATCGTAGCCCGGTGTATCGGCTATTTCAGATTAGGACGTAGGGTGTAGGAGGGTTTTAATAAGAATGTCGCTTTTGGCGATCTAGGAATCATCCTCTACACTCACAATTAGGTGTTCTATGGTTAGGTCTCGGGGATGTAGAGCGAAATAAAAGGCATTAATATTAATAAAGTGGTATTTATTATGCGTAATGTCAAAAACACTGATAAGCGAGCTGAGCTGACCGGTGTAAAAGTCACGTGATTTGTGGGTCACACCGGTCAGCTCAGCTCGGGACACAGGGGTCAGATGAACTGCGTCCTGTGCTCATATGCATTGATAAATGTCGACAGATTGTATCAGCTGACAATATTTACTTGATTTACCAACGGCCAAAGTTTTATAGAGTACACATTCTAGATCTAATGTGACGTGACCAACTCCCTGTATTTAAAAAAAAAAAAAAGTCTTCTATAGGTCAATCAAAGATCTAAAGTGACACAATATGTGATCGGAAATATGCGGACCAATCAGTCAAATCATGGTAGCAGATAACCATCCGTGGATGGAACACAAAACGCTGCAAAAAGAGATCCATCATGCTATATACACACACAAGCATTCCCAGCAAATTTAGTCAAAGAGCTTCTTCATGCCCTTGTATGCCAGCTCAACACCGAGGAAAGTGGCAGCATTGGCAGGCACCGCACGAGCAAGAGCTGGTCCAAATCCAGGGAAGAAGGCCTTGAAACCACCGCTAGCGTAAACCGAGCGAATAACGCCACCAATGGTAGGCTTGCCCGATGCGCTCTGCAGGCGGGACTTGACGGTGTCAATGGGGAAGACAGGAATCCACATGGCGATACCGGCAGCACCACCAGCACACACAACTGCAGATAGGGATAGCTCGCCCGTTACATTGCCTTCGGCATCCTTGGGGGTCAAGGAGCGCTTAATGTACTCGTAGGCCGCGAAGTAGGCGGCCGAGCCGGGACCATCACGCGCCAACGTCATAGCGCTACCACGGAACACGCTGCGAACACCACCTTCCTTGTACAGCTGACGCACGACATCCATACCCCCAGAGTACTTGGGCTTCTCACCGGGGGCTAGAGTCTTCTGGCCTTGGATCTGGAGGAGGACCTTGACACGCTCGAAGGGTGCCGTGATCAGGGTCATGGGGATGGCGGAGAAGAAACCCGCAGAAGAGATCTGTGCAATGGAGTACTGCGGGGTATCATTCTTGATGGGGACGGTAGAGAACTTGTTCACGAGAGTCTTGCCAACGTCGTAACCCTAATGTATTGTTAGCATCACTTCCAACTGGGCAATCGCAGCTGGCTCTCGGCGCCAAAAGCAAAAAAAAAGAAAAAAGGAAAGGCAAGGCGTACCCAAAAGCTGACAGCAACTGTAAAATGGGACTGATTAGCTCAAAACTCGACCGATTGCTCATGTGAGGGCCATTATAGCTAAAACTAGAGAACTTACACATGGGAGTAACTCCGACAAGCGGTGCGGAGACACCGGCATACAATCCCTATGAAACCATTGTCAGTTCGGTCGCAAACTATTCGATATGCTTGTGATAATCATACTCGAGCCAATCCCTCACGGGCAACTGTCCTCCTGACCACATCCATGGCACCTGAGTAAATGCCCTTCTCGGCCGTCTGCAGGCGCACCTTCACCAGATCAAACGGGTGTCCGACGACAACAGCGCAGAGACCACCAACAGCACCAGCTGCGAGAGAGCGCAGCTGTACAATTGTCTGATTGACGGCCTTGGTCTCGACGACCTTGATCTCGTCTTTCAGCTGCTGTGTGGGGGAGGTAGAGGGGGACATTGTGGGTGAGTCGGAGCGGGGAAAAGATGGGGATGGACGATGAGAAAAAGAAAAAGCAGAAGACAGGACAGTAGCCAAGAGTAGAATGTAGAAGTAATTAAGCAGTCCAATAAAAAAAATATGACCGAAGATCTCACAATGGAGGCACCAACAGACCGAAGCCGACTGATCTCTCCTGGACGAAGGTGTGTGCCTCGGCTCGGCAGCGGAAAAATGGACTTCCCGTAGTAAACCTCACATAGGAGGGGAAATCTACAGTACTATACTATAGATATTGGAGAAACTCTTGGGATGGGTTAGTGGTCTTCTATAAGAATTGAACTATGCATGCTCTTCTTATACCGTCGGTGATCTAGTACATCAGTCCGGGTGAACGGGAGAGCTCGACCATTCCACGTTTCCCCCGCGGAATAAAGGATGGCCGTATTAGGACTAGGCTTATTGTTACTTTCTATAGCCCTTCTTGGAATATATAAACGCAAGACAGATATAAAGTGTCTACCCCGTTGCATGTAAGTATGTTGTACGTGGAAATACGACGACCTACACTGATCGCAATCACATGAAAACCCACATGCCTTTCTAATAATAAACCCTTGTTATAAGGAATTAATTGATACTCAATGAAAAAGTCGTTAAATCCAGGTATTCGTAAAAACCAGGTGCCATATGAACTATATATTTTATGTAGGATTTCTAGTTTACATACCAAATTAGGCTCTAACAAAGTCCTTTATATCGCTCTGCTTCTGTACCCCAATTCCATTGCTTCCACTGACATTTATGACTATTAATCGCACTAATTAACTATTCTTCTAGGAACCACTTTCTGGGAGGCTAAGATTAGTCGGCGAGGGATTTGAATTGGTTGAACACGGTTAAAAGTCACTTACCAAAAACTCAATATAATGAATTTTGTATGAGAGGAATGATGAATTAGTGAAATTGGTAGTAGCGAGAAAAATTCATTATTACTATGGGGGACTAAATAACACACTGGTTTTTACTTCGTAAAAACCAGGTATTCGTTATATCCGGGTTCGTTATAACGGGGTTTGCTGTAGTAGACATGTCCAGCTACAGCTAACTATAGCTATAGAAAGTATTCAGCTCAGATCATTTGGGTATAAAAAGAGGCTTTTGTTTACTATTCAACTCCTCAGTAGTTGCTATCAACGCCCCGACACTGTAGGAAGGATATATGCCATAGTATAGATTTCCTTCGTTAAACTCGATTGGCATTAAATAAACAGCTGCTCAGAGAAAAGAGAACACAAAACGTGATTGTACCCCTCATGAACCCGTTCCATAGTGTACCTATACAAGCCAGATGGCGACACAATAATCATAACCCATAAACTAACACGGAGGTTGACTCTACGCCTTCACGTGGGAGAAATCTACAGAGCGAGGATAGCGAGCATGCCGAGAACACCCATAGCACCAGTGCCAACAGTAGCCATGGGGGCAGCGGCACCGTTACTGGTGGTGGAAGCAGCAGAGCCGGAAGCGGAGCTAGAAGCAGAGCTGTCGGAGCCAGAGCTGGAGCTAGAGCCGGAGCCAGACTCAGAGTCAGAGCCGCTGCCAGAGCCAGTGGATGTGGAAGATGCACTAGTGCTAGTCTTGGTCACCATGGTTCCGGAGGCGTCAGTGCTCTAGAGATATGGTCAGCCTAAGTTTCAGAGAGAAGATGAAGCGTGTCTTACAGTGACGGTGGAAATGGAGCCAGTGTTGGTAGCAGTGCCGGTAGCAGTGCCGGTGGCAGTCTTGGAGCCAGAGGCGCCAGTGCCAGTCACGCTAGCGTCGGAGCCAGTGGTGGTCTTGGAGCCAGCTGCGTCAGTGCCAGTCACACTGGCATCGGAGCCGGTAGCAGTGGAGTCACCACCAGCACTGGAGCCAGAGCCAGAGCCAGAGGTGGAGCTGGAGTCAGAGCCAGCAACACCGCCTACGATATAATGTTAGTATTCCGTATCAATTATTAGGACATGATGAATGGTAGTTACATACCAGGGCACTTGGCGATAGCCATAGCGAGAACCTTCTCGGCGTCGTCGCTAGGGCAGGCCTCCTTGGTGCAGTCACGGATACCAAACTTGTAGTTGTCGCTCTTGCACAGGCAGGCGAGGTCACCAGCCTTGCAGCCCAATTCGGAGGCCTTGGCGCTCATGTTGGAGAGACACATGGACTACAGACACAATAGGATTAGCATTGAGCATAAGGCACAATATAGAGTAAATCGAACTCACAGCACACTCAGAGGCAGAAGGGTCAGCGGCGACCATGCCAAAGGTGGCCATCAAGGCCAGAGCAACGGGGGAGAAAGACTTCATGGTTGGGAATTAAGTGAAAGGAATTGAAGATTCTAGAGGTCGGTGCTTTAAGAAAGAGGAAATTTGATGGCAAAGTGGAAACTGAAAGATATGAGCTGGGGATCGTTTATAAAGAAAACCCTGAGAAACAAAAAAAAACAAACTCTGCGTCAAAAGACACCAGCCACCTTGCCCCAGACTGCAAGTTGAGACTCCATAGTGGACAAAAGAGGAAGAAAGTGGACGAAGCAAAGGGTAAAGCCCAATCACCATGCAGGTGTGGATTGCCTCGCAGGGCCAGTTGGGATTGTTATCCTACCCAACGTGGCGATGGGAGAGGGAGAATCAATTGCCTGATCCATATGAAGTCATCACAATATCCAAATCCTGGACCTGTTCTCTGAAATGGGGGATGATCGGCCCGGAGACAGCTCGCGCCCCTTCTCCATGTCGATCTGATAGGTTCGTCTAATCGCTAGGGCCCCATCCGAATTGGATTTCAGATTCTTGGCTTTTCCACGATGTTCTCCATTATTGGACCCCTCCCATTTTTCCCTACGCGGAGTTGTGCATTGGTTGCATTTTTAGCGGGTAACCAAGGTTGACCGTGGTTGAGGTCTCCAAGGTTTCCACTTTTGATTCGCTTGAACTGCAATGTGTACCTTTGTGAGGTTCAAACAGGTCGAGATCGACAGATCCAAATTGGGAGTCAAGCCAGGTCTAATCTGAAGAGTCGAATAGTCGGAGACCTCCCGATCGCACTATCGAAAATAGAAACTCAGTTGGGGTGGGGACTTCGTCATGTGTGGCTGAACACAGCCACACTTATCATTACTAGAACTACAAGATAGACAAGATACAAGATATACAAGATATACAATATAGTTATTACGGAGTGCTATTACGGGGTGCTATTATATATTCTCTGTAGACCCTTTTATTGGGTACAGAGTACTCCGTCCGGTCTACACACACAGTTGCAAAGCTTGGTTCAGGTTTTGTCAAGGGATACAACCCCTGGGAAGGGATTGATTTAAGAGATACATAAAAAAATTTGTTAGAATTGAAGTCAATTTGACTTCTTCTTCGTCGTTCTTTTTCCCTTTTTCCCCTTTTTTCTTTTGAAGCTATCAAAAATATTCATATTGGATGAAAGATACTACATACTCCACATAAAGATAATGCACCTCGTATTACGGAGTAAATCGATTTGATTATAGCAAATACTCACTACTCGCTACTTTTATATACTAATATATGAAATGCTGTACATCACCCTAGCAACATAAGTTTTTGGGTCCGAAATTTTTATACCGGACTTGACGGCGTCACGGCAAGTACCAGGCCTACGACTCCGTACATATGTTATCTTCATTAACCACATCTTGGCATTTTGATTTAGTCCAGAATTATGCGCCAAGCAAGTTCTGCCAATGTCTACCATATGTACTCCATACGGAATAGGGACTGGAGCTGCATGGAGTAGTACTCCACGGGTACTATGTCCTCCAGCATGTTCCGTTGTCAGAGCAGCCTGCAACAATTAAAGCTCCTATTCGTGCAGATGCCAAATGACACTTTACACTGTACCCGGAAACCTGCATAAGTTCTCGCTTGGCAAATTTTAGTCGCTATCCCTGACTTCCTATGTCCTCAAGGCTGAAGTTCTGTTTGCATATCATATTGACAACCGTGGTCTATCATCTCAATGCTTTATGTACTATATAGGGTTAACTGGTAAGTCTAACATGTACTAGTAATATTAACGTTCAAGTCTAACGCTCCTACCTGCACCAGGCGCTTATCAAAACCAACTTCAACATTCAACCCTCCAAGCCTACCTAGATAGTTCCAATTATTACCTATTACTCCGTGATAGTTGTCTCGAAAGCCTTGTCTCTAAGTACTCGACTCGTGCAGGGCTACGCCTGGGTCAGTATGCGGGGAAATACGAGCATCCTGCGTACGATTCTATCACTCTATCCATCAGGAATGCTTGGTTGCAGATCTACTAGACCGTGTTGTACCTTTGTTTATCACTCTTTCCCATGCAAGCGGGGAGTTCTTTGTGACGCATCACTACCAGCCCAAGAAAATTGGATCTTTCTCTAGTTACTATGCACCGTAATTCATAGTGGGTTCCGATGTAATTGCCAGAGCAATTGGCATGGATTTGGAGCTCGATTTAGGTGGAGAGAAGATGTGGTTTGATCCCAAGTACTGAGTGATGGCTTAGAATTCCGCATTACTTATATAGAATATAACATTGTATGCTATATTAAATTCTTTTTGAAGATATAACAAAAATCAACAATCAACAATCCTCAACACCCTCAATTAGTGAAATGGAACTGGACCATAGTTAAATTGAAGCTTAATTACTAATTCCATTAGACGAATGCCTCCTACGTAGATGCCTGATGTCCAGCCGGGAACACCCTTCCCTCGGCGATGCCGGCTCCTGGTGGAGTCGAACCAAAAATTTCATCTGCACCAGCAACAGAAGCAAAAAGAGATGACCGACGCAGGGATCGAACCTGCAATCTCTTGATTCGTAGTCAAGCGCCTTGCCATTGGGCCAGCCGGCCTTGTTGTTGTGAAATTCTGCCAATATGTGTATCAGGAGAGGTTAATGCTAGGTATATTTCAGATATTCCTTTTTAGACGTCGGTGTAATAAAGCAATAGATACAGATCAGTAAGAAATACAGAAAACAGTAGGATGAGGGTATTTTAATGCAAGAAAACGCCGTAAAAGAAGCCGAAAATCAGACGCCGCCCATATCGTCCAGACCGAGTCATACATTCGACTCGGAAGCGACCGTCACGTAAACATGCGGCATAATGGGAGCTTTCTCAGAGACTGTGCCTTCTTCTACTGAGATAATCCGTGATTTGGGCCCTAGTACCTTCTCCCATCCGAGGCGCACACCCAAGGACATCAGCAGCTGTCCGACAAAGAACCCGACTAAGCAAGCCACCAGCCCGGCGGCAGTGCCCAGTAAAGCAGGAAATATTATGGGACGGACGATGTGCATAAAGGAGTTCTTGGGATGGTGTTTGTGGTGAGGACGGTGTTCAGCGTGGTGGAGGCCAGCTGGAGTAGCCCAGAACGAAAAGAACTGAGATTTAGCAGAGTCAGATGCAGTTCCACTGCTGATGACCTGAATAGCACCCATAGCACCGTTTTGAGCGGAAGATTCCGTAGCCGGGGCTGAATCGGGGGTTGGCGCCGTGGCCCTGGACTTGTTTCTGGGCTTATCGAAAACAGAACCGAATTGTGTCCTCCAGTAATTCGCCACCCACGACTGGCTCTTCTGATATACATGACCGTCCTGATCGCCACCGCGAGCTGGTTCAACCCGGATGCTGGTGATGCCGTACTTTTCATTTTGGTAGGCGAGAAGGTCAATGGCTACTGCGTCCGGTGACACCAGGTTGCCCTGCAGATCGAAGAACTCGAGTCGCACGCGGATCATGTCCGCCATGGATCCAATCTCGTTTGTGGGGAGTGGTTGAGTCTCCAGGGTGTAGGATAGTTCCGCGGTTTTGTCACTGGGATTTATTTGGTCTGTATCATCGTAAAGGGGCGCATTGAGCTGCATTATCACTGAAGGGGGATAAAGTTGGTGTTCATTGGCGTATAGGCTTCCATTTTGAATGGACAAATCAATGGACTATATTATATTAGTATACTAGCGATGGGGTGTATTATTAATAAAGATATCACTCACAAGTCTTGATCTGACGCCATTTTCAATGGTGTCGGAAGAAGGAACGAAAGGAAATCGGAGTTGATAAGAATCGGGTATGGAAGAAGCGAGGGCACAGCCCAGGCAGAGAATTGCCCACAGCAGCTGCATAATGAGAGATTGGGATAGTATGAAGTAAAGAAATAGACCGAAGATGATGTAGACAGAAAAAAAAGAGTGAAGTGAAAGAGGAAGGGAGAAAAAGAGAGCATGAACAATTGAGAAGAGATGATGAGAGAGATAAAGAGGGTTTAAGCTCCCTGGGCTTATGTGTTTGATATACTAAGAGTGAAAGGGTATAAGAGTATAAGAGTATAAGAATATAACATAAGAGTTTAAGAACATAAGAATATAAGAGTATAAGAAAGAATATAAGAATATAAGAGTATAAGAATAAGAATAAGAATATATAAGAATGGAATCGTCGTTGCCTTGGAATATACTCTGGAAAGGGCCGAAAAAGCTTAGCGTTGGCCATGTTTCACTCGTTTTTAGTGACCAATGCGAGCTATTACGAGCTATTAGAATTTAGGGGGCGCTATCCTTAGTATCTTTGACTCGGGAATTTTTTTTAATTCTCCCTGGACATACTTCTTTTTTTCTTTATATTTTTTGGGGACTTATTTCATTCTCTAACTCGCAGAAAAATAGGTCCAGATTAATAATTAATATATACTAACTAACTAGAACAATCCAACTCTCATAGATTATTTAGTCCCCTACCGCATTCTCCTCCCGACTTCCTTACCAATCCCCTACTATGGCCTAGCCTCCCCCCTAATGGGCTTTGTTCTAGTGTAAAAGACAACCCTCCTTGATCCAACTGACTTTTCTTGTGGGCCGATCTAATTTATTCTAATGGGCTCCACGGAATGTCAAACCCTATAGGGCTACAGATGGACATTATATTCAAGACCTTCGAGTAGCGTACCCTAATATGGCAAGTGGCCAAGTGAACAAGTAACTGCAATGCAGATACAAGTTATCCGGCCCGTAAATATTGAAAATGTATGTATCATCGGACCCTGAAAATGCTTGCTGCATGACCTCAACACTAGGATATTATTAGCGCTGGCTAAGGGGTGTGTGATAGGACAGAAAAGAAAAAAAAAAGAAAAAGAAAAAGAAAAATCTTCTAAGAGCTTTAACCACCCGGTCACGTGGGAATTCTGAGGATTCTTCAGTAAAACATAAAGCAAAAAGCTCTAGCTCTTACGCCTTGGTCCAATTTTATTATGCAAATGGCGCTTTCTCCCAGGATGTCCGGTGCTAGCCCGGATCAAATAACAACTAATGACTCCATAGTTATGAGCTGCATAACATTGTATGCCAAATTTGATACTTTATACAATACAATGTTGTATCTGTTGTACTCCGTAGGCAATTTTGTTTAAAGTTTCATGTCTCAGAATAAAAATCATCTGACTTCAAATGTTCCTTCCTTCAGAGTCCAATCGACCCAATCTACGTGGATTCATATGGAGTTCTTGAAATTGATTTTGTCATTCCCAATTGTCTCAGACACCTTTAACCCTACCCCTGAAACGTCCACCAATTGACCTTATCTAGTTCTTAAACATCCCATGTCCTTTCCTACACCTTGGAAGACAATACAAGCTCAGGTCGGTTTATAATAAGGCGCAGTCTGCCAGAACCGACAGCGTGCGTTATTGGTCGGATCCCGCATCGGCTGAATGGTATGATTGCCAATGTTCATGAGCTGCGCATGCTGACCATGTTTTCGGAAGACCGGTGCCAGATGGGATTTTGGTGCGCCATGCTGGACAAAGCTAGTAAAATAGTCCTGCATAGCTAATGCCACCGTCACGTTAGCGACCGAAGAGCTACTCCCATTGTTGTAGAAGGTATACGAGACATCCTGTCCATGTAGCGCGGGCGGAACACTGAACTCATACGCATAGGTCTCATTGTAGAAAGCACGGTTGATATAATCGGTATTGCACTGAAAGATAAGATCGGAGATGACGAGTGATGTGCGCGCGATGGAGTCATAGTACCCATAGGAGCCGTTATAGACCGGTGGATAGAGGACATCCGAGACAAAATCGGACACGTTTGTTGGAGTATTCGGTGACAACGTCTCCATCTGAATTGCCAGACCGGTGCTATTGACGCTGTCCGGCGAAGTGAAGACCAACCCTTCGTTCGCGTTATGGCCGACCATGATGTTCAGGTTGTGATCGAAATCGCCTCGAAGCAAAAGCTGGCCCGGCAGAGCTGGCACAAAGCCTCCATCCACAACGGGACCGTAGGTGTACTGTCCCCATTGAGACTTGGTCGCGACCTGGTACGCATTGGCGGCGATCAATTTGTCCGATGGCAATTTCCGGGCTTGTTCAATCGTGCTGACATTGAGAATCCCTAAAAACTGCTGCAGAGTGTCTTCTTGTTGCTCTTTGCTAATGACTGGGATCCATCCCGGGCTCTGTAAGATCGCTTGTTTGAAGGGTGCAGCGCCCCGTGTACCTCCATATGCGGTGATCTGGTGAAGGATTGATCCTGCTCCGGCAGACTCTCCCATAACTGTGACTCGGGTTGCATCTCCACCGAAAAGATGAATGTTCTTATATATCCAGTCAAGAGCAAACCGTTGGTCGTGGAGTGCTGCGTTGGCGGTGCCATTGGCTGTGATACTGTCACCACCAAGCCAGCCAAATGCACCCAACTGGAGAGAAATCAGTATTCTCATAAGCATCAAGCAACGAATATCGTTTGACTTACTCGATAGTTCAAGGCAACGTAGACAATCCCATCACTATCTCCCTGCCTACTTCTCTGGATCAACCCAGTTGGGTCTGAGCTGCCCTTGTCTCCCCCCACATACCCTCCACCATAGATCCACACCAGCACTGGCGCCAAGCTTTTTCGGGATACCGCGGCTTTACCTTTTGTTCGTTCGAATATCTTTTTGGGGACAACGACGTCAAGGAATAGGCAGTCCTCAGTGGTGCGTGGATCTTGCTTCACCGGTTTGTACTCATAGGAAGAGATATTGGTGGATAGAGAGAAGGACTGGTTATAGAAGTAGCTCAAGAGGAAGGCTTGTTGGACATTTGTCGACCACAACGGGGCTGCCTGCGGGCATATCCTGCCCACAGAGCCATTCTGGATGTGTTCTCTGTTTTGTTTTGGGAGTATAGGTGCCTGGAATCGCAGGTCGCCAACTGGAGCTGTCGCATAGCGGATATTACTGAAATTATAAAGGCCATTGGAGCTCTATTTCGAATGTCAGAGATAATAAAAATCAAACCAAAAAAAGACTCAACGGACATTGAATGAAATTGCCTGGTGTAGTTCATATCCCAGATCAACCACAGGTAATTTGGAGGCCAGACAAGCCGAAGCCATCGTTAGCAGTAAAACAACGGCCATCTTGACCTCAGGAGAGCAGAATAAAAATGCGGGGAAGAATGAACCAGAGCTTCTGGGTTTATATTAATTACTACCCAGGAAGCCCGAAGGCAGGGAAGTCAGGCCGGGTTATGGATAATAGTAAGTTATGCATTCCATCCCTAGGTCCGAGTGGAGTGGTGGAGTATCTGATTAGTTCGACGGAGAACGAGAAGTACCTCGGTATACGAATTCCCAATCATGGTAATCCAGCATTAGCCATGTGGGAAATTTGTGACATCGCTTGGGGGACTCGGTGAACACACGCCAATGAGAGGTGAGATTCCCCAGAATTTGTATTCCAATCAACGCTACACTAAATTCGGGATGAACTCCGCTGCAGGAATTGTTGGCGAGCACAGCCTCTCCGGGGTACTCCGAAAACTGCATCATAAACGCCCCGTCCGACGGAGATTCCAAAAGTTATATGTATGGTTGCCATATGGTTGCCTAAAAGGGGTTTGTTTACTTGTTACATCGGGATTAATTTAGTTTATCGACCTCACGAATCTTATACTCGAACATCTTGTTAGAAGGCACTTCATCCTCGTCCCGGAGTTTCGCGGCACTCTCAGCGCCCGCTGCTGGCACACGGTACTCAAATCGTTTCCCGTGCGCTGGCACAGATCCGTTGGGCAGTGCATACGGAAAAGGCAGATATTCGGGCAATAAACCCAGCTGCACAAGTACTGTCGCCTGATCCCATGCAATGTGTTCATGAAACAAACGATCGCCTCGGATGTTGACCACAGATGTAAATGGAACACGAACATGTTTTCCCGTAGGAGGGATTCCGGGGATCCTAAGTGTGAAGACAGTCAGTTAATTGCTCGATTCAATCACAGGAACCGGATAACCGACATCCAGTCCATCTGCTTCACATGAGTGAAGACAAATATAAACTCGTCCACTATACGGTCGGTGCCGACTGTCCGACTGATAAGCTCCAAAGCTGTGTCGTCGGGGTTGTTGAAGATGAAGTGATTGAGATAAAAGTGACTTAAACGAGCTCGTCCGATGCCTCCGGTTAGAGTTGGCACATGGTTCACGTAAGGCTCTGAAACCATCGTCTCCATTGTCTTTTCAACCGAGCGTGCTTCAAATTCATAATAGGTGTGCTCGTCCCAGATCTTCTCGAGGTCGAAGAACGGGCCACCCATGTGCTTTTTAACAAACCCGACACTCCGCGTATGAGCTACTCCTGCTGTCGATATCTTGAAATCCGGATGACCAGGGATCATGAAACTGGGAGAGGATACGTCGGAGTATATGTGTGTAGTTTGCCCTTCCTTCTTCGCTCCTTCCATTGGACTGGACAGTTGGAAAAGGGCTGCCTGGAAGAATGGAATATCCCAAGAGTCGAAGAATACTACGGCAATCAGGGCAGTGTCTTGAACTAGTGCACTTTGCAGACAGTCCTCGAATTGGTGAGCATAATCTTTTTTTGATCCATAGACTGATTTAAATTCAGTGGAGACCAGTGAAATAGCCGGGTTGACACTTCCGTACCTATCAATCCAACCTTTTCCTTTGTATCGCACTCTAGCCTCTCTGTTAGGCCACGCTCGGCTTCTTGAAGAAGCTCTCGTAGAGATGATATATCAATAGCAGACCTCTCATCCACGGTAATCTGTGCTACTGTAAAACTTTCCTCTGCCCATTTTTTGGGAGGTTCTGGATCAAGCGTCTTGTTTTGCTGCTGGCATGTCGCGTAACAAAAAGGTCTTATGAGAATCAGTCCTGGGCCGCGTCCACAGCGGGAAAGAGGAGGCTGAATGGTCAAATGTGGGCTCAAGTTTACTTGAGCAGAAGACAGGCTGGACTCAGTCATTCTTCGATTGAACAGAAGTTGGAAGTTGAGCAAATCCAAGGGGGGGGGTTTTCAAGTAGCCGGGCGATCGTTACATATACCCGGAGGAACTGTGTCACCCCCACTAGTGAGGAGAAGGATGAGATTTAGCCGTACAACAGATAAACCCTCGAAAGAATAGGGAAATTAAAAACACATCATGTAATTATTGCAACGATTGCATTCATTTCAAATATTACCATCCACGTGACCTGTCATCGGAGCTCGGCCCGTTCATTTCCACGTTCGAGCTGTCGCCCTCCCCAGAGCACAACCCAACAATGAACGCACTTGTCCAGTCTGCCCTGACTGATATCGAGTCTAAGCTCAATGTTCTTCTGACTAGCCTCACAACCTCTCCTGCAGCTGCAGGAGCCCCTGCAGCAGCCGTCGCCCTGCTCGATGCGGACGATGCGCTAACCTCCGCCATTGAAACCCTTCGACAGCACCAAGAAAACCACGCAAAGATTCTTAGACTGCGAAGTGAGGCACAACAACTGGAGGACCGAGTCAAGGGCATCGTGGGGGACATTGAAGGCTTCGAGAAAGAGATCCGCACAGCTTTTGGAGACAACGGCGACAGCGACAGCGATTTTGATTCTGACTCCGATGACGACACTGGGGGAAAGGAATCCTTGCCGCGGGGAATCAAAGAGATCGATTACAAGTTACTATTGGATTTTGCACGTCGCATCAGCAAATACAACCACGAAGCAGCAGCCGATGCCGCAACAGGCGTTCTCAAACGGCAGGAACAAGGACATACCCTCGGCGACAAAGATGTGACGATGACGGGAACAAATGGAGAACAACAAACAGAGGAGGGTGCAGAGCCAGTGGCATCTGTCACCAAAAACGCAACGCAGTGGCTGGACGAGTCCGCAAATGTTACGCGTCAGGTCTACATGCTGCCCTACCCAATGGAGGAACGGATACGGATGGGATTGATGGGTCAAATACAGCTTACTGCTGGTGACAATGCCGAGGGGGAGGTAGAGCGGTTATTACGCGAAGCCGAGGGCCTCGGGGCCGCAGAACCGCCAGCACCGGTAGAACCCGCAGAAAGCACAAAGCAGGCGGGCGAGGCCGCGAAGGCCGCAGCTCAAGCCGGATCATCGGCCGCCGGAATGCCGCGGGCGCATGCTCCAGCACCAGCCCCGAAACCAAAGCCCAAGGCGATGCTGGACCTTGATCTCTACGACCCCGACGAGGATGAAGATTGAGTGTTTTTAAAGCGGGCGTTGCATTTGATTTTCATAGTGATACCAGCTACAATAGCACAAAAAGCCATTCAATTATTTTTTTTTCAACCGTGTCAAATTCTACGTTGTATATCTCGGAGCGCTTGTTAGATCTTGTAGAACAAAGATTTGGCCGTCTATCCTGGAACCTCCTATGATGTAAGTAGGAGGGAATAGGTAGCGTGAAAATACCACGATGCTATCGACAACATATTTAACATGATTGGCTTGACAAACCCCCTCTCTTCCGCCCATGGAGTGGTGCATTTACTAAAGCTAAAACCCCGGAAGTTCTTATTAACAGTTATAGATGCGAGAATTGAGCTGGTCCCGGGCTTGTAGCCGCCAATCGCATATACAATAATGCTGGTGATGGCCTGAGGGGCTGCAACCTAGATGCCTGCTCCAGTGTGTCCGATGGAAACGATGGTCTATGTATGGACTAGTTCATTGGACACCGGCCAAGCAAAAAAAAAGATTGCGCTCGCCTTCCAGTCCCACTTATACTGGTGTCCGGACGCCATACTAAAATCGCCAATGATTAAAATCGCTACAAGTGGAATCGTTGCCGGCAGACGCATGGCAGGTTCTCGGATGCCACAGTTCTTCCGGGTAGCCTTCATGGTGATCCAATCCAAAGGAAGACCGTTGTGGCTAATCTAGTGAAACTCCGATCAAAATAGCGAAGTTGAAAGAGCCAATCGCTTAGCTCTCGATGTTGTGTGGGGGTTCTGCAGGCTACTTGACTCTGGGTGAGATTGAGTGAGGAAACAACTGGCGGACCATGACACTGGAAGGCGGCCAACTCGACGATGAGGGAGGACAACAGCTTCCACGGAGTCCAGAAGCTGGGAATTGGTATTGTTTCCACCCGATTGCCAACGCTTAACCTATGTCTCTAATGGTGTGCCCTTTCGCAACTCAGGATCGTGCTCGCCATTGTCAATATTCTCTCTTCTTGCTAGGTGACTTTGACTTTGACTAGCTTCTCTGTGTCTGGTATGTCAGTAGTGGTCCAGTGGGGGGAATAGCACCTATGCCACCTCATCTAGATAGATGTGGCGCCATTTTGTCCCGTGGGAAAGGAATGGATGTCTGGAACAATCCAAGGATGTCGACATTCAGCTACAGGGAGCTGCTGCGCTGGCCACTGTGTTCGGCCATGGAACCTACGATACTAAATAACGCAGAGGTACTTGTTATGATAATATGTCTATGAGATATATATGTATATAAATGTATATAACAATGAGGTGAATATATTAATTCATCTAATCAAACGTTATCACACCCGTGGACATATACTCCGTAGAAAGGTTATGTGTAGAAAGGTTATTTCCACGAAATAAGCCTTTTCCACGATTGCCCTACATATGCAACATGTCACTTACATGGTAGATAGATAGATGGGGTTGAGTGGGTATCAAAAAAAAATACCACATACAGCATATTTTCCTCAAGAACGCCGAGGGAAAAAAAGAATAAGTGTGCCTCCTGTCGGGATTGATCCGACGACCTTGTCATTGAGCATGTGCATACACTACGAGTGACACGCTCTACCACTGAGCTAAAGAGGCTACTTGACGATGTGATCTCGAAATAGTGACTTGTTTCACAGGAGAATATGTACTGTTCTGGCCTTTCAAAAATTCCACCAACATCCAACATCGAATACCTAACTAGCACCTATACAATACAGAGGGAATTGATATAAAACCACCCTCTACCTCCGCCTAATTCCTCAGGTTGGTATTTAACGTCTTTCACACATAACCTAGCCACCTCAAAACACCATAGACACCATAGACGCCATATTAAATGTGATATTTCACAACCTTATGTCTCCACAACCATATTATTGTTTCGTTTCATTGTCATTCGGTGTGTAACTATTGGTGGGATATTAAACACTATAAATCAATTTTCAGCGAATCGAAAAGCGGGGTTATCATGGTGTTGAAGGTACGCTGCCAAAGGTTAAAAACATATATGTCACAATCAAAAAGCCATTTAATATCCTCACCCAAAAGCATGGGGCCAGGTGGAAAGCCCCACATAGTTCATCGTTATTACATTAAGTTGTTACTTACCACATTTACCATATGTTCTGGGAGGTATGTGAGGTAGGGCATGTTAGATAGTATATATAGTAACAAGAGAGCAGGTGGGTTGGTGTTTGTAACTACCCAGTCTCTACATACACCTAATAAAATTATAACCCCTCGCTAACCCTCCATAGGAATTAGAAACGAGGGTGTATATATATAGTTTGATAGATAACCCTGCCATCTAGCGGTGCCAAAGTTATCCGCCCTTCGGTGTTTAAGAGTGAAGGGAAGCATTTCCCTTTTTGGATATGATTCCTTATAATATTTGCTAGCAATATGTAGGCAAAAGAGGCCCAGCCTTTCAATAATCAGCTCGCATGGCTTAGTGGTAAAGCGCATGACTAGTAATCATGAGATCCTCGGTTCGACTCCGAGTGTGAGCATTTTCTTTTTGTCTTGTTTTCCCTTTTGTATGGGAAACAAAGGGCATCTCTCTACATTCAACCCGTTTTCTTCTTCTTCTTTTTTGTTTGAGCTTTTTTCTTCCAGAATTACTGCGCTGGGTGTTGAGGTGGAATCCCTGGTTATCATAAGTGTCTCCCTGATTATAAATGTCATGTCACAAATTAAGCCTTTTCCGCCTTCTTCCGCGTCTGTGTATGAAACTGATGAAGGGAGCAAGATATCTATAAAAAAAAAGGACATCTCAAATGGCATTTAAAAGGACAAAAGACGTCACAATGGCCACAGAAGCGGCCGACTTTTTGTGTCGGAAGAAAGAAAAGGCAAAAAGAAATGCTCACACTCGGAGTCGAACCGAGGATCTCATGATTACTAGTCATGCGCTTTACCACTAAGCCATGCGAGCTGATTGGTGGAGTCCTCCATAGATTAATGATAGATAAGCAATTCACAACTATTCATCGTGCATCGATTGCTGTCGTTAGGCGAGGCGCATACCATGGAATGACACGATACTAGCCTAAATAGGAACTCGAAGGTCAGGTATTCCCCTAGTATGAATTTTCCCCCCAATGGTCGAAACCCCACTTTACACACCTTGCCAAACCTGTTTTTGCAATATCATTTGCCCCCCGAGCACAACTTCCGGGTGGGCTTTGAAGGCAGCTTTGGTGTTATCCGCTAGGTGGATTTTTATAGCTGAAGATTTCTAGTTAATAATAAAGGCTGCATCTTACGGCTACCCGGTCCCTGGTTAACCTACAGCGAGAATTCCTACTAGACGGAACTTGCCCCGGTGCTAGGTTCGCCGCTAGAATATCTCACCTGGCAGTTTAATAGGGGCTTTCTCTCTTGCTAGCGGGCCTTTTACTCCTAGCTGAAAGCTTCTATTGTCCGATATTCCCCGGGCGGAATACAGACCCTGTCACAAAGTCTTTACACACTCTCTATTTTCCTACCAAAACCGACCGACTTTGAGACCTATTCTCTTAATGAATTCGTATTGTACCTTATTTTTGAGTGGTTTTTAGTGTTGTTTGTGATTTAAACCTTATCGGTGGGTTTATTGGATGTAGGGTTGTCAATCTTCAACGTTCGACAGATATTTTAAGCGTGAATTTGGTATGGGAGCCACTATATATAATGGAGATTCACTTTGACAATTGGATTTTAACCGGTTACCACCCAATAGCCATACATATTGGACTATCAAGAAAGAACAACCATACCAGCCCGATAATAATCCCTCGATAAAAATCATCCGAAAAATGATACTTTATAAATCTACTGAGAGGATTGGGTCCAGAGCTGGCTAGGTTTTCGACCCCCATGTACCTAGATCGTACCATACGCGTCCACGAAATCAATGATACTCCAAGTATAACGAGAGAGCTAATTCATCTAGCAGGTGAGTTAAAATAGGGTGCGCTATCGGGTTAGCCATCCGAACTAATCTACATGATAGCTAAATATAGTGCGGCGTTGGAATACCAATGCCTTTCGGTCGTATACAACCGAGCATAGAGGGCGGCATTTATATCCACAGATAGGACCCCAAGACCCGGGAGGCGTTGTTGTTTGAATAACTCCTAAAAGAAAGCAAATATTCCAAATCATGTGTTACCCTGGCCCGCCTCCTAGGTTATAGACGATATGCTCGGATCTGGATGTATCAACGAGCTGGCTACAGGACTTGGTAGAAGATGTCCAATCATTGCTTGCCTAGGGCAATAAATCCAGAGGAGTGTCTACGATATCAATTTACAGCTCCCTAGAACGATACGAGGAACAAATAAATCAAATACCACCATTACGCCTCCTAGCTCACCCAGCTGCCCATGCAAGTTCCGTCCTCATTCGAGCCCCATGTGACGATGATCTACACCCCTAAGCTTCTTGAATCAGTGAATAGTCTCGCCTCCTCCACCGTCCACGTAGCTGGGTTCTGCTAGGAGAGGAAGCATGGTGTAAATCTGGGTTTTAAGGACGACACCACTTAAACGGAAAACCTTTTCTCAATACTCGGTTCATTAGTCGTCCCAGTTTCCCTGAAATCCCTAAGATCGAGAAGATCAATATTCTTGTTAGCTTCGCCTTTACTGACAAGGGTATATTTGTGCCTCTACATACGGAGCAGATAGATAGCAAAAGGGAAAATGGAGAGGAGAAAGTTTAGAAAGGGCCAGTTTCGGGTTCCGTATACGGGTTGACCTTGTTCGGGGCGATGCGAGTGTTCGTCTGATATATAAACGTAACTCTAAGCGGGCGAAGCATTGCTCGGCTTTATCCCCTTAAGGCTGCGCATCAGAACAAGTCAGAAGGGGAAAAAAAAAGAAAATGCTCACACTCGGAGTCGAACCGAGGATCTCATGATTACTAGTCATGCGCTTTACCACTAAGCCATGCGAGCTGATTGGTGGAAGTCTCACACTTTCTTAGCTATATAAGGAGATCCAAAATATATTTCAGAAATAGCGTCCACCCCTCCATCCCTCAATTTTACACATAGAATATAAGAACCTGTGAAATCGACGCCGAAAATGACAGCCCCTGGCGCCAGAAACGGCCGCCTTTCCACCCGTAACTTCCCCGGCAGGCCGCCGCTCGACCGCCCTATTAATTTTGAGCACCACTATTCTACACCCGCCAAGCCCTGTTAGTCATCGTCCTAGCCTTATCCTTTTACTTGACCTCGACAAGTTCTCCGCGTTTCCACTCACGACCACAACGACGCTAAAAATGGCTCCCCTTTACAGCAAGTAGACCACCCTTTACCTATCCCGGTCGCAGATTTATAAGATGCTTCTTCTCCCTCCTCTCGGTACCCTCCCACTATCACTATCTCTCTCCTTGTCGTTCTTAGACTGCGACAACGCCCGTTTTTGTGGAGACATTTTTAGCGTCGCCAAGAAATATGCGGGCACTCTTGGCACGGTGGGTCCTGCCAAGAACTAATTATGTACATAAAATCGCCTAATAGGGT
>CAKMRK010000375.1:0-71174 GCA_928213465.1 Penicillium sclerotigenum | reverse complement strand
GGGGGTGGGGATAACAACCTTAAATATTATATTTAATAACCATTTTTAAACTATTAAAACAGGGAAGAAAGAGAAAGCCAGAATAAAAAAACACTTCTGCTTTTAGGAAAAAATAAAACTAGATTTTAAAAAAAAGGGGAGAAAATATTGTGGCCGCCCCCCCTGCTCTTTGAATGAAAAGAGGAGTTCTTGTCCCCCCCCCCCCCCCCCCCCGCTCTCCAATTTCCGAGGGTCCAAATTCCTCGGGGTCCAAGTTACGTTTTTGGAATTCTTTTTGGAATTTTTTCGATTTTTCTTTTTGGAATTTTTGCTAATCCATGGATACCCCACCAGAGCTTTCTCCAGACCTGAATCAAAGCTTCGTCAAAATATACTAACATACTATAATAAAAAGGAGGCAGGGATTATTTTCAATTTAATATCAGATACTGGAACAAACATCGCAAGCTGAACTATGTTGTAGATTTTTGAATTTTACTAGTGCTTGTAGTGAATTCTTTAGCGTTTTGGATCGACGATCTCTAGGGCTGATCTTTAGGTTCATCGAGATTTCCGCTCGGCTGTTTGGTTCGTGTCGTCATTAGTGTCAAATCCGGTGTCCTTGTTTCCCCTTGCTTTTTTCCTTTCTTTACTTCTTTTGGCTTTTTCCCCTTCTCTGAGCTTCACCTGCAGATATGAGTGGACAAGCTTCCAGATATTATAATGAGGGCCCTCAGGGACAGCCTCAGCCAAACTACGGTTATGACCAGGGCAATGGGAACTATCAACAGCCAAATAATCCCCCTGCACCATACCCGCAGCCAAATTACCAGGAGCAAAATTACCAGCAACCAACCTATCAGCAACCTACAGCTGAGGCCAAACCACCGCCGCAGTACTACCAAAATGTCCCAGAGTCAGGATACAGCTTTGACCAGGCGTTCAAGATCGAGAAGCCCAAGTGGAATGACCTGTGGGCAGGTCTCTTGGTGAGTCTGGCTGTTGTCGCACTGAAGATACCCTTCAAATCTGACTTGTTACACAGTTGATCGCTGTATTCCTTGGGTATGCCGCCGTGTCTGGACTTACCATCCATAAGTATGCCACCAACAAAGGCTTCAATGGAGGAGGAATCTACGACTCGGCCAATGATTTCTCGCTCGACACCAACACCCTCGTCCTATTCGTCTTCGTCCTCGTCGTCGCTCTGGTTTTATCTTTCCTTTATTATATGGGTGCAAGGCACTTCACCAAGACCTTCATCTGGGCGACCGGCATTCTCAACATCGTGTTCGCCCTTGCAACCGGAATCTACTATATTGCGCGCAAGCAATATGGAGGTGGAATCGTGTTCCTCCTCTTCGGTGTCTTTGCGATCGTCTGTTTCATCAGCTGGATCCCACGTATCCCCTTCACTGCCTTCATGCTACAGACCGCCATGGATGTAGCCCGCGGCTACGGACACATCTTCCTAGTCAGTGCGATAGGTGGAATCACTACAGTCGCTTTCGCTGCCTGGTTCTCCGTCACGTTGGTTTCGATCTACATAGCCTACGAGCCCGATTCCACTGGCACCAACCCTTCCTGCGCGAACGGCGGCTGCAGCAGAGCAAAGGTCATCGGCCTTGTCGTCTACGTGACCTTCGCCATGTACTGGCTCAGTGAGTGGATCAAGAACACGGTTCACACCACCGTAGCTGGTGTCTACGGTTCGTGGTATTTCTTCAGCAAGTCTGCCGGTGGCATGCCCAAGGGCGCGACCCGTGGCGCCTTCCGTCGCGCGACAACATACTCCTTTGGCAGTATCAGTTTCGGCAGTTTGATCATCGCGTTCATCAACATGTTGCGGCAGGCCTGCTCGCTCGCGCAGCGACACGAGGCTGGACAGGGTAACTTGGTTGGCAGTATTGCCATTTGGATTTTGGGATGTTTCATCTCGCTCCTAGACTGGCTCGTTACCCTCTTCAACCGCTACGCGTTTTGTCACATCGCCTTGTACGGAAAGGCTTATATCCCTGCTGCCAAGGATACCTGGAAGATGATGCGTGACCGCGGAATTGATGCTCTCGTTCAAGACTGTCTGATGGGCCCGGTTTTGACTATGGGCTCGACCTTTGTCGCTTATGTCTGTGCGCTGTTGGCCTATCTCTATCTGCAGTTCACCAACCCTGCGTACAACAGGGATGGTAACTTTACCGCGGTCATCATGGCTTTCGCTTTCTTGATTGGCCTGCAGGTCTGCCAGGTCTTCATGACTCCCATTGGTAGTGGTGTTGAGACTATCTTCGTCGCTATGGCTTGGGACCCTCAGGTCATGATCAATGACCACCCGGATATCTACTACAAGCTGGTGCAGCTTTACCCTAAGGTTCAGCAGGCAGTCCATGCTTAAGGCTCCCCGAATCACAAGGCAAGGGTCTTGAGAAGTTCGACTGCAACGGTTCAATCGTTATGTTCATAGGCGGAATCTGTAATCGCCTTTCTCGCAATGTTTATGAATGTTCAGCACAAATTGGTGTACGTTAATTAATTGATGATACTTCATGATCAATAATATTGCCAAGCATGTTTCATGTATCATTACCACTTAAGTTGAAAACTATCTGAAATATCAATCCCCAAAAGGACTCCAATATAAACCCACCAAACCCAAAGCCAAAGTAAAACAAGAATCCCCCCCCTCTCCCCCCCCAAATAATCCTCAAACTCAATCCCCCCCAAATAACTCACAAAGCAACCATGGCAGCCATAACAGCAGCAACCCCAAGCACCGCAAGACCCCCATGCACCGAAGCCCCCGCAACTGCCGCCCCCTGGAAAGGCGAGAACAGAGCAGGATCAGTACCAGAAGGCCGAGCCGAGGGCGTAGCCCCAGGAAGCAGAGGAGCAAACAACGCAGACGAGGAAGCCGCACCATCACCACCACCACCCATCAACCCATGCACAGGGCCAAGCGGTGTGGACGACGCCGCCGCAACAGAAGCAAAACTACTAGCGGCCGGGACATTAACTGGGACATGGGAGACATGCAAGGGTCTCTCGGCGACAGGCGTGCTCTTGCAGCTGCAGTCGGTGCGGGTCTTGGTCACGTACACGACGCGCGGGACGGCTTCGGGTGCGTAGGCGCGCTTCTCGCTGGCCAGCTCCATGGGCATACTTGCGTGTCGCGCTGGCGCGGCTTCTTGGTCGCTGCTGCAGAGGGTGGATGCTAGGCTGCTTAGATCGAGACCTGTGCAGGCTGGGGCGGTTGAGGTTTTTAGAGTTTGGAGGGCGGATTTGTTGGCGCAGAAGCATTCTTGTGAGGTTTTGTTGTCGCAGGAGGTGAATTTTGATATGTCGATGCTGCTCAGAGCGCTGCCCTTGGGGGTTGTTAGTTTTTTTTACGGGGTTTATTTGGATAGGCTGGGTGGAGTTGGGTTCTTACGGCGCACTCGAGGTAGTCGTCGGTTGATTGGGCTAGGGTGCTGGCGATGAGGACTGAGGCGGTGATGAAGGAACGCATTTTGGATATTCTGTCGTTCTTGGGAATGATTTGGTTGGGGTTGGGGTGGGAGTGGTACTAGAGAAGGGAATCTAGTATATAATAGAACGAAGCTATGGTTGTAACAGTGGCGGGACGAGAGGTATGCGATGCTTTATGTACAAGTAGATTCTGCTGTCAGTTATTTTCAAAGTACATATTCGCTTTGACATCACATCCCTTGATTCCTTAATCGTGGCTATAATGGGGGTTATGACGTCCAGGAATCTGGACTGTGGATGGTTCCCGATATAAAACTGTGCTTGTCCTAAGAGACAAGCTTCAGGTGGAATTTTTGATGTGCCTCCTAGGAGAACCGCACACGCTTAATCCCCTGTTTAACGTATTGGAATGATGAAAGAATGTGCCAGTTGCCATACCCTTGTGGAGTTCCGCGCCTATCCCTAGGTCCCTTTTCCTCCGGGGAATGTTGTATGAAAAGATCAAGGGACCGTCTCATTTTTTCAGTTCCATGGATCTTCATCATATTAAAAGAAAGGAACTTGCCGTTGAATTGAAGGGGGTCGAAATCTTTTGTTGGCATCGAAATCGACGCTGAGTTAGGGCTATGACGATACTTGCATGTGATACACCCACCTATCCGAGTCGAAAGTACAGCCACTTCAAAGAATTATCCGTTACTTGGATGTCTATCACTCCGATCTATCTCTTGGATTCTATAGCTCAAATGGCTCTCAGCCCCTATGTAGGCTTTCTATTATATTTTCGTACATGAACCCATGATATATCCTTATTTCATCTCTGCCGGGGTTCATTCTGTACAAATGCAACATACAACTAACATTTACCACTTGAAATAATCAACAGACAATGGCGGACAATACAATCAAAGTCACATCAGGCTCTTGTTGGGAATCCGCCCACTAGGCGGTGCTGAGGGCAGCGTGATGAGGAAACCAACCAAGTTGAAATAATAGAAGCCTTTCATCTTATACTCGCTAAAGCTAGAAAGACCGTATAATAGTGGCGCTAGGTCCTTAATTCCTTGGAATTCTAGCTAAACTAGCCCCTCTCGATTATATATGATAACTAGTAAACCGTCGATTTATTAACGAAGGAGTATCGATATATATAAAGCTTCGGCATATTAATATTAATAGGTGCTAACTAGTTAGATAAAGTCGAAGTTAGTAATAGCCGAGTTAATATAGACTAGGTTCTAACTATAGTAATACCTATAGTTAGATAGCCTCACTAAACTATTATTAAAATAGAAGTGGTAGATCTTCCGAGAGCTACTTAGGATAATAGATATACGGGATTTGATCTATATACTAGATATAGATTGAGTGGGAAGATAGTCAGGAATATATAGTTCTTATAGCTACGAATAGCTTCAAAAACTAGGGGTTGTGTCGAAAACCATAGTTCTATGCTATGGTGAAATATTGGGTATTAAAACCTAGAAAATACTCGGACCGCTATGATAGCGTGCTCTATAGAATTTATATATTATATTTAGTTAGCTTTGTCCGCACAGATTGATAAAATAGCGGATTCGTGTCATTTTAGTTAGTTAGAGTCATACAAATCTTTCATCCATACCATACATTCATTGTTATACACCCAGATTTCCATCAAGATTGATAGTTCTAATAAGCGCATTGAAAGGGCTCACCATTAAAGTGCCAATGTGGCTGCAACATATGTGCATACTCGAAACCAGTTTTATCAATTCTTCCTGACTCTTCTCAAGTTCGGAAGTCCAGTTGATTTGCTGGTCCAATGAGGATATCCCAGTTGCGCCATAGAATATTTGATAGCCAACTGACAGCGAATGCTCCCAATATGCAGGCGGGGTAGCAGTCGATCGTGCTTCGCTGTCCAACTCGGAAATTCACTCAGATGCAAGCAGACCCCTCATCTCCCCTTTTTCGCTCATGCTAAACTGAGACTGTCTCGCCACACATTTCAAGGCTGGATAGTGAGCAGCGCTTTTTAGGATATTCCAGACCTCTTCCCACCCTAAGCAGACTCTTCACTGCCTGTAAAATTACCACAAAAATACCTCTTTCGATTTAGTGATCTCGAGGGTGAAGTAAAAGCAACAAACCTTTCTCTAGTGAAGACTGCTCGGCCATCTCCGGTGATTTGGCAAAAGAGCGTGGATCTATTATGCTGGTCAGTGTAGCTTGAGAGAAGCCTGCTGTTCAGGGGACGGAATATGGTATCGGAGGCAGTCTCAAGACATTTCAACAGCTCAGCTCGTCGGGAGGAGCGGCACGAAGGAAGAGACAAGATAATCATAAGGAAAGAATCATGGGAGCTTTAGGCGACGCCATTCAGGAGCAGCTTTCGAAAGAGGAAGAGAAGGAGAAGCAAAATCATTCAGACAAGTAGTCTGTACGGTTTTCAAAGGCGTATCGAAGGTCCTTGTCGTATTTCTCTTTGTCCGCGAGCTTGCGACCCGCGATACCTCCCACGTTCTTTTCGAAGAAGAAAGGCATGACCACACCGAACTCTTCATCGTAATTCTTACAAAACAAAGGCTTGATATGGTTGCTGAAGATAGTGAACACTCCCGAGGGACTTGAGATCCCCATTGTGTACCAGAATGCACCTGATTCCCACGTACGATTCATAATTTCCGAGAGACGCAACGGTGTAGATCCATCATCCTTCTCGCGGTGAGACAATTCCTCCTCAGTGACCAAAGCCTCCATAAATTGTCGACGGATGAGATCATATTCCGCAGGAACTATCTCATCCACACCTTTGTCTGTAAACCAGAAGGGAGGCATCATCATTTCGATTGGCCGGGAGCAGGCCCATTCAAGGTCCACGAGACATTTTATATGCCATTGTGCATCGACAAAGATGTTGCTTTGATGGAGGTCGGTGAAACAAAGAACAAATGGGCCCCTTCGAAAACTCCGGTTGAAAATCGACTGAAAAACTGTTCGCATGGCAGTTAACACGGAGAGTTGGTAAGCACAGTCTCCGAGATTATTAACAGCATTTGGTTGTTGGCGGAATCGATTGTCATGAGCTCCCAACATATCAATCACGTATGAGTCAACAGTTGAGTAGGTATAATCACGGGATATATCGGTGGATATTCCTTCATTCTCCAGCTGCGGTATATCAACTGAGAGGGGTCGATTTGCAAGATGCAAAAACCCGTAGTTGTCGATTGTTAACGAGCCAATTCTGGGGAGCGGAGATCGATAGAGACTGAGAAAAATTCGAGAAAGATCACGGAAAAGGTTTGCTCGTAGCTTCCCGTCATGTTGCCCTTCCCTCCACGTATTGGAGAGCATTACTCCTCGTGTCTCGTCGACAAATTCAACCAAAATGTAACCAATATCGGCCAGCCCGCCAATGGACATGGCGCTACTGTACTGATGACGGGTATAATTCGATGGGACAGGTTTTCCCAGCCATGATAAAAGTTTCCGGCGTATGAGCCAGAGATAGCGAGAGAATAAAGGTATACATCCTAGAAGAGTAAACTACCGAGTATTAGCAGGCTTTCCTGGACACCGGGATTTATTAGCTACATACCACTTCTCCGGACGACAAAGAAAAGCCATAAAGCTGGGGTATTGGTATCTCTGAACAATTTTCTTGGAGCCAGGCATAGGTCCCCACTTCGCAGCGGATTTTCTCGTCGCTGTTACCAGGGTTAAAGGCCTCGCCCACACGGTAAGGCAGAGGGAATCGAAGAAGAACTCGCTTATTTTGCCGGTTGTGAATAGTTATCGGTACACAAACATTGAAGCTACCATGAAGCCATTCTTCAATTTCTGAAACTTCGCATGCAGCGGGTGAACTCAAGTTGAGATGGTGGGCAACGACCGCCTTCATCCAGTCGCTTTTGTCGCGAAGGTGAGCAAAAAATTGAACCTGTTGGGCATAATAATCGAGCTGGTGGAGCATGTTGAATTCATCATCTTTCACATCCGAGTATGTGACTTCTCGTCGAAGAAGACGTCGTTTCTTGGGCATATCGTCAAATATCAAATCCCTTTGTTTACCCAGACAATTATTACTCAGGGGCGGACAGTCTTTCCAACATGATATCACATGATAGTTGCGGTCGCGTAATATGTCATGTGATTATAATTCGTACTTTGTTCGAACTAACAGAAATCAGGGTGTATAACAATGTTGGTACATATAAAAGATTTCTGATTTGGATGACTCTAAGATGACATGAATCCGCTATTTTAACAATCTATGTAGACAAAGCTGACTAAACATAATATGTAAATTGTATACGAAGTAGAGCACGCTATTAGAGCGGTCCGAGTATTTTCCGGGTTTCAATACCTATGTACCTGTACGTACTGGATTTCCCCCGAAAAGTGGGGCTTTCCTAATATGGTGACCGCCGCTTTTATGAGGGCGCTCAGGCTCAGGCTCAGTGAGTAGTTTGCAGTCTGGGGCTCAGGCTCACTGAGCGAGTCTGTGAGTCACGTGAGTGATCAGTGAGTGCTCAGTGATCCTGATCATGATCATTGGATGACTCATCACATTGGCTGACGGGTAGAAATAGCGCAGACCGGGAACTCGGCAGGTCGATGTCATCTTTTGCTGGAAGGCGGTGGTTCCGGAGGCTGGATGTAAAACCCCGGGCCAAATATTGTTCCGATCAACACCTGACTAATGCTCCGTCTCTTCCTCAACTGACCCGCTGCATAACATTCCTGTTGCAGAACCAACCCCAACCTTTCTTCATCTCTTAATGGCCACTGCACATCGCCGCCATCAGTTATCCTTAACAGGATTTATACACCCGTCTCGGGCGCTGTCCCTGACATCGGAAGAGAGTGGAAGAGCGCGGAGATTGTTCAAGACCTTGATCGACTATACACCTGAGCGTACATCAAAAGGGCGGTTTAAATCGGCAGTCCTCATAAATGAAACTTTTGAACGCATTCAGTGTAAGGATGAATTCCTTGACTATTTCTTTACGTACATACACACTTTTCTATCGCTGGAAGATAAACGCGAATCGCTTTCAGTTGTCTCCCAAGTTTTGGCCTACTTTCGCGATTTCTCATTGTGGAGCTCGGGGGAAAAAGACATGGCCATGAATACCATCGACAAATTTGCAGAGTACCTGGTCGATAATTTTTTTATGCCACGTAAGTTGACGTTCCTACATAGGTCGATGGCATGAGCTGACTTTCCGGTGTGATGTAGTAAGGGCGTCATCAGTGAAAACACCTCAACCTACCCCTGCATCATTATCTTCAAATCAAGCACCAACAGGTACTAAAAGTCGTGTTTCGAGGTTACGACAAGAATGTCTCAAGCGTGATCACCATCGCTGTGTGGTGTCACGCAAGTTCGATAGAGCTGGAGCGAAAAAGCGACTCGAAAAGAGCGAGGATAGCAAAGACGACGACGAAGAGCTCTTGAGGAATCAAACTAGCGACCAGTTCGAATATCTAGAAGTGGCACATATTATTCCCCATTCCCTGGCGACGGTATCATCTGAAGAGTCAGAATTGGTAAGTGACCACTCAAGGGATGAGCAGGTGCTTAGTATCTCGCTAATTATGATTTTAGAGTGATTCGAAAAAGGCTGCGC
This sequence comes from Penicillium sclerotigenum, assembly GCA_928213465.1. Classification (NCBI taxonomy): domain Eukaryota; kingdom Fungi; phylum Ascomycota; class Eurotiomycetes; order Eurotiales; family Aspergillaceae; genus Penicillium; species Penicillium sclerotigenum. The sequence goes on along the minus strand of CAKMRK010000375.1, from coordinate 62,115 downwards.
TATTCATTTTAGATATGTTCGATCCAGATATAGGGCCTCTTATTGCTGGGCCCGAAATTGACAGTCCCTACAATGCTTTGACTCTAACACACAATTACCATCGCTTGTTTGGAGAATTCGAGATATACTTTCAAGAAAATCCTGGCATCGAGCGAACATACGTCATCGATTCTACTGAGCGAAGGCCTTTTTTGCGCGATCCATTGTTCCCAGTGACCCGAGAACTTCACCTCAGCCCTGAGCTTACTATTTATCCACCCGCTAGTAAGCTCCTCAGGGTTCACTGCGCTATTGCACATATTTTGAAACTCAGCGGTGCAGGAGAGTATATAGAGAAGACAATCCGAGAAATGGCTGATATCTACGTCCGCACCGATGGATCTACAGATCTGGCACGTCTCATACGATCACGATTAGGGGACTGGTCAAATGCTTTGACTGTTTTCTAGCTGAATGCTCTGGTATAAATGCATCAATTGCTTATACATGGTCTCACAAAACTTGGTATTTGTACAAATGTAGGGCTCTATGATCGAATGAAAAAAACCTACAGCATGCCCTATGGGAATAAAAATCCCCTGTTTCAGCCATGTTGCCTACAATGATCGAGTTTTAGTTTTCTCTTTGCATGCATGTACCCAGTACACTTTGACGAATCTCTCTTTCATTAGCTTTACCTATCCTCTTGATAAAGTGTCCTTAAGCCAGACATACCACGATAGGTGTAGTAGCACTATGGGAACGACATGCTCCACCCTTCTCAGTAAACAATTTTGTCACTTTATTCATCCATCCAACAAAGTTCAGTCATCGGCATCGGCTTGTGCTACGCAATTTCTGATTATGAGGTAGTTCTGCGTTAGTGCTGATAATCAACTGCCTTTTTCAAGCGAGCTATATATGCGCTCAGCTGCGACGGCAGCTCTTCACTTGATATTCACTTTCAAAGCTGATGATCCTTTGTATCGATTTGTGAACGCGCATGAAGGCAAAGATAGATTCAACAATTCAGCCACTCAGGACGGGGGTATTCGCGCGGAGAACAGAGCCACCAAACGCTTGTACTGTAACAAACTCAAATAATAGTCTATCTCTTGTTCCCTCAAAATATACACACATTCAAGTAAATGATATCATTCAATGTCGCACCTGAAGGTCTTCAGATTGATGCAGGCCCCATTCTTTTCTCAACGAAACCCCATTCCAGAAAGTCCCAGGACTCGTCAGTTGCCCCCGAATGATGAACTGTGATCTTTCTTAGAATCAGTCTCCCAAACGGGCCTGTTCAACTTATAGGTATGTTCGGGGCGTTCACTAGAGACCTTAGTGCCAGGGAAAACAGGTCCGTTTGTATTAGAATAGCCGTGAGGTTTTATAGTAGCCATATGGCGACGCCAACACCGTATCATCGCACGGATGGAGGAATCGATAGAGGGAGTCACTAGAGGAAGGTCGCAGATAAGGCTAGGCGAGGCGTGGGCTGTGTTGTCCTCTCTGGCTTTGCGTTAGCCAAGTGGGGAACGACACTCTCTTTCTAACTGATCATGCATAGAGCGCATGGAGCTGACCGAGCGACGCTTCTTCTTCTGCTATAGATACTCCTCACACTTCTCCTTCTATAGAAGATGCTTATGGTAGGCGAGCCACCCCCGAAGCTCTCTCACTTCCTTCTTGTCCTATGAGTGGTGGCCTGTCTTTTTTCGTACTAGCATTTTGGATAGATTGATATGATCAAGGAAATCTTCGGGAGAGTATGGTAATTATTAGAGGAGGGGACGATGAATGCTAATAGAAGAAATATTGATTTAGTTATAGGCTGGGACTTGATGAATTTAATAAAGCGCCTCGTAACGAGCGTGTATTGATTTATCTACCTTGATGAAATTTCCATTGATTTTCGTAGAATGTTGAGGGATCTTATTTTCTTGAAGTGGGTCGATGGCTTTTCATCGGGTCCATAGAGTAAATTAACGAATTATGGGGTACGTAAAATTGGGTGTTGTAAGTGAGCCCCTAAGAATAAGGTCAATTGTTATTATATTCATCTTAGTGTTTATTTATCTTAACGGAATATATCCTCTAGCAATGCTAGCTTCCCGCCTATCGTTGTTGTTAAGGCCACTAGGATACTAAGGCCTCACATAAAGATAACTTATAAATACTTGATTAGAATCAAGTTTTTTGTTAGAACCTTTTTTAGACTAGCGTAAATATATGATGGCCGGTGCATATACTACTGGCTAGCGCTAGCCTATGTCTATATCCATAATATAAATACATGCTCTTATATCCAACATTTCGGTTGTCCAGTAAATTTCATGATAATACCTTAGTGTAATAGAAGACCATGGCGAGCTAGATCTTATGGCTAAGTATTATAAAATGTTTCAAACCCAAACATAAGGGAAGCCCTAGACGGATAATCGATCTAATATATCTAGACCCTACTTATCTCTATCTATATAGGAAGATAAAGAGGGACTAGTAAATGAGTCAGACTATTCCTTCGATCTCGCCGATGATAAAGTAGGCCTCGATAATTTCTAGCTCGTAGATAGCCCACCATAACATCAAGAGGACTAGGACATAGACCATGAAGCCTAGCTACTTCCTATGCGGTCTCGGTCTCTACATTCCCCTAAATAGATCAGTTAAGCCTTAAGTTAGTGAGTGAGTGATCTGACCGGCCTAGGTAATCCTTATATACTAATAAGGATATCTAGTCTAGATAAGCAAATATAGTATGTCTTGAACCGCCCCTCCCATATATGATCTATACTGACTGGGCTAGATCTGTCATCGACCAGCTCATAAAGTAGAACCAATGGAATGCGAAGATGTAGATGCATATTGTCACGATAGCGTAGGGATATAACGATATTTCGATCCTAAAACGGAGGGTGAACGAGCTATAGGAGCAGTTGAACAGACTATGTAAAGACGAAGCTGAAGATATTGCAGAGAAGCTAACTAAAAGTCGTCCTAAACGAGTGAAAAAATGAATCGAGAAGTAATTTGTGACTATAAAGATAATTGGATTTGTTTGAGATAGCTTGGCTTCCTGTCATAGAGCTGACAAGCTGCAGTCCTTTCGCCAAGGCGTTAACTGGCTACTCCCCGGCCACATCGGAACACAGGTTCATCTCCGGCCTTGCATTCAATCAAGCCTAGTCAATTGATTGAATCCCGGACGAATTAGGACGCATCTGCGGTTTGCAATCAATAGTGGCTTTAGCGACCCAGCATACTTTCAAAGGCTAGCTTTAAATCTATGCTAACTAAACCAGGTATGCAGGATATAAGTTCTGACTTCATGCTCCACTCCTGACGGACGGGTCCTGCCGGTCGGTTACGGAGGTAGTTTAGTGCTCCATATCCAAATCTAGACCACGAACTCCTCGGGTTGTGGGATATATCCAGCCCATGGCAAACGCTTGCTGATATCTTAGGTGTTTATGAGAGATGAGCAGAACTCTAAATAGGAAGTGTTAGATTCCTAGATGGTCACATGGATAGTAGCATGCTAACTTATCCCGTGAAGCCAGAAATTTTCCGGTCTCATATCACTTTAGGGTGGTTGGGATAGTAGTGCCCACTTGATCTGCCTTCGGGTAAAGCGGAACATCCTTAAACCAGATCTAAGGTCTGTTTGTTTATATCACATTACCGAATGTGTCCTCGGCCTAATATTATATAGCTCCGGCCCCTTATCCATGGTTCAACCTTTTTAGTACACATATCCTCGGCTAATGTAGTTTAGACCTAATATCGTTTAACAGTCACAAAGGAACGGGTGCCTAGGATCACCAGAGCGATCATAAATTTCCAGTTGACATTTAACCTATAAAAGATACAAATCTTTCCAATATTTCACTTCCTAATATTGGGTTATTCTCAAAGGAAAATCAATCAATTTATTTCCATACCACTCAGCACGGCCGCGAAGAACTATCAAATTGGGTATAACTAAAGATCCAAACAATTAACCCGATCGCTTCCAAACCACTCAGTAGAATAAAAATATCAAAAATAACCAACAGACATGGAGAATGACAAGTCTCAAGCCTAGCTTAGAACTTCTCACTGGTCACACACCGCGTCGAATTGACCAACAACCAAGCCAAGATCTTGACAATAAGCGTCAATCCCTTCACAATCAAATCTAAACCAAAGAACAGTATACGCAAGATAGTGCGAGTAATCCCAGGCAACTTCTTTCCCTCTCGCGATGAACTACTCCCATATCGACCGTACTTCTCCAGATCAAACTCCTCAACCACAACCTGCTTATTTTTGTTCTTCGAGGACCGACCATTTTGCTGCGACTTGGATGGCGACTTCTTCCAGAACTCAAAAACACTCTTCTTCCCCGGGGCCTCTTTGGCCTTCTTCTGCGCAGATTTAATCTGCGATGCCAAGTTCATGCTCTCTGCTGCATCTTCACGCTCCGCAACCGTTGTCACCAATTTACCCTGGAACACGGGCATTGAGTAAGGTCCGGGATTGTGGGAAGTTGGTGGTCTAGACGACTTCGGCGATCCGAGAACCATATCTGCGAGGATCGGGTTCGTGGCTTCGTCTGAGACGGCAACTGCTAGCACTGCAGCGACGAGAGAGTCGATAGCGTAGAGAGAGGGAATGGTAGCAATCACAGCAGCCGGAGAAATCGAGAATGTCTTGGTAGCGAAGTCCAGGGATGCAAGCGGCTCGTCAAAGTCCGTGACGGGGAGTACGGATGTGCGTAGATTAGCAGCTTGCTGAGCGGCCTCCATTGCCGTGGAAGAAACCGGCCCAGTTACGATTATTGTTGGCGGCTGGCGAGGGGTGGCATTGCTCGATGGTGCGGAGACTGTGATGTGCACCATTCCTGAAGACTGCGATCTCACGGGCGAAAGTGGGATTCCGGCGGCACCCACAAGAGCAGGCGGGTCGTGTCTTGAGAGATAGGGGTGTCGGAGCTCGTATAGTCGTTGATGACGGTTCCAGGAGAGACGGCAGGATTCTTGTGCTGCGGCGCGTTTGAGTGCGTCGGTTTCTACTTCTGCTGTCTCGGCGGGAGTGAGGTGGTGCTGCTTGCTAACCTCGTCGGCTTGGTCTATTGCTAACATGGCTGCTAGTCGAGAGAATAGTAGGGTCACGAGTCCGTCGTTGGGATGCTCGCGGCGCATGCGGTCTTCGAGGTTCATCATCATGATTGGTACGTCATGGTTTGGCCTGGAAGGATCGCATCTGCTGAGGGCGAGCTCATTGGTTGAATATGTTTGTAGTGTGTAGAACGGGTTCTGGGAGTTTCCGAGAGTAAATGTAGCTGGCCCAGTTCTAGGAGATGTCAGTATTGTATATCACACATATTTGGAAGGCATGAAAGCTTACTTTGTCATGCGGAGGTTCAATGTCCCAACAAGATCTCTCGTTCTCTGGCCATTGGCCGCTTCCCATAGCATCTGCAGTTCCTCCATGGATGAGTATGTAACCTCCTCGGACTCCAAAGCCCCAGTTGGGAAGTTGAGAACACTCGCAGGCACAGTCTTTGGCCCAAGGACATGGTCAATCTCAGTATTTGTCGACAGTGTAAGCTTAGGAGGTTTCCGGGTAGACTTGGCGGGCTGTGGAATATCTGAAAGCTGTGGATGATATGCCTGCTGGTTGATAGGCAGTTTTGGATCGAACTGAGGGAACATTGATCTCATCGGGACCGAGGCAGTAGACGATTGCGATGACTGCGGGGAGACAGTGGATGCCGTAGTGTGATGGCTGCTACTGCTGCTACTTTGACTAGCATGTGAAGGCAAGGCCTGGTGGTTCACTCTCTTGGCTTGACGATTCTGACCGTGCACAGACGGAGGAGATCTCGTATCATTAGAGGCCCCCGCCACAGACAGCGGGGATTTAGATCTCGACGCATCCCCGGGTGGTGAAATACCCTGAGTGTCTTCAATAATCTGAAGCAGCAAAGATTCAGTCTTGCCAGGATCCTTAATCTCCTCAAGAGGAATTGAAGAGGCTGGCTCAGATGTGGCTACTGGATTTTTCCCGGCTTTGCGAAATGGATTGTTAGACCTTTTCACCTCGGGCGATGGAGATGGAAATAACTGAAATTGATTCATCTTGTCACCCATCTTCAAAAATGGAGTATGCTATAAACAAAGACAGAGCGCGAAAGCAGGGGGTCTTGACTGAGATATACCCCATTCTCACCGAGTATGCGCATAAGCCCGACAGACCAAGCAGAGTACATGGCTTGTCGAGATGTGTGACAACCCTGCTTATACGGTGGGCGCTTAACCGATTGCGGATGTGATTGGCCCCCATTTTGGGATGGGCACGTCCATCTGCAGTAGCGGCGCTTCAATGCAGCCTGGTGATTGGTGTTTTGACCATGGGGGATCTATATTTATCGTAATCCGGAGACTATATTGGCTGGTTATTTTTGCAGTGAAGAAGTCGGGGAGTAACCTCTTCTGACCCTGTTGACCCTGTTGACCCTAGTATCTGCATATTCGGTTTGTCAGCTTCGGATGTTCTTAAATAGAGAAATTGGAGGGAAATTGACCTAATCTCACCACTGGGATAATAATATATTGTAGATTGATTAAACTCTTTAGAAGCGCTTAACCTCAGTTGTCGTATGAACTAAATGGAATGTCGTACCATTTTACCACCCGACTACACAGAAAGTAGTTATGCTTTTAGTGATGTCCCATATTTGCCGGTCTTGAGATAAATGCTAATAGTATGCAATAATATATGAAATGCAATGCTATTATAAATGCGTCTCTATTTCCCGTACAACGGGAAGGATTTACATGGTAGAGCCCTCCAACTCCTCCAAGCGGTGCATATCCATATCCTTCTCCAACAAAGGAATCACGTAAGGGTCGAAAGTCTTCCAGTAGGGGTTGTTGAGGTGGTACTCCTGGGAAGATTCCTGGACATAACGCTCGACGATGGTGAAGTCCTGCTTATCGAAAACGGACTGCATCACGAACCAAGAGAGGGTTTCCTTGTCGTTCGAGTAGACATTGGAGGCTTCAACAAGCTTGGCCTTGAGCTTGGAGATGGACTCCTCATCGGGCTTGGCGCGGAGGTCTAGTGTTGTTAGCGTGGGAAATACATGTAGCAATGGCAGGGGTATCACATACGAACGACGATCGTGTAAACCATGATGAATGTGTAGTGTGCGGGGATGGATAGGGGGGAAGTGAGGGGCAACGGGTTCACAGTTAAATATTAAATAAATAGTTGGTTAACTACTTTGGGCATATTTAGTCATTCATCGGTGAGAGAATCAATCTTTTCAAGGTGGAGCTGTTCAAATCCCCGAGATTTACCCGTTTTCGGCATAAGCTTGTTTCTCTATGTAATCTTTGATACATAGTTTGTGTAGTCAATTCAGATGTCTATATATTTTAATGATCTTATTTACATGATAGTGTACAATTACTCGTTCTTCCGTTGATCTTGACCCAAGGCCTCAGTATGCACAGTGTAGGTCAGACCCTCGGCCATGGAAATCGCACCTTCCATGTTACCCTTGTTATACAAGAATAAACCTTGGAGGGCAGCTGCGCTGGTATTAATAGAACGATCGGCCTTGTTGCCGGATTCATCTTCAATCAATCCAAGCTCCTGAAGCCGATCCAAGAAGAGTTTGCGATGAACCCCGTCGGTATCGATATCTTCATAGAATCGATCCCATAGGCGACCGACCTGGTAACGAGTCAATTCGCCCAGACGGACAGTCATATCCACGCGCCCAGGACGAACCAACGCCTCATCGAGTCGTTCAACGTGGTTGGTGGTCAGGAAGATGATGCGCTCCTCTGCACTAGCGACTCCGTCAAGTGCGTTGAGCAGTCCCGAAAAAGTCACATTGGCGCCGCGGTAACCATCTGCGTCGGTTTGCTCGCGTCGGTTCGAGAACGCAGCATCCACATCTTCCAACAAAACCAGCGTTCGGTTGGGGACAATGGTGAGCAGATGATTTAACCGATCATCAGTCAAGCCACGCTCGCTCAGGTTCAGAATGGCAATATCGTAATCCAACTCTCCCGCTAGTGCCTGAATAAAAGAACTCTTACCGGTCCCCGGAGGACCGTATAAGAGATATCCTCGTCGGTATGGAATTCCACGGTCATTATACCACGATGAACTTGAAATGAAGTCTTCCACGTCTGCCACAACCCGTTCCTTGACTCCCTCGTGGAGAACAACCGAGTCCAATGGACGCTTCCGGCGCGGATTTCCAAATGGTTTCCACTCGGTGCCCCAACTGTTATAGATTGTCGTTTTGCCTTCGTGGCCCTTTGCGGCGTACGTATGAGCTTCGGTGAAGAGCTCCTCGAAGATGTGGCGTTGAGAATAGAGGGTGGTGAGAGTGATTGTCTCCCATGGCTTTCCCGTCTGAATGTCGCGGGATTTCGACTCGCGCATACGATTGACAAAGACAAACGCATTCTTGTATCGTAGAACGTGTTTGCCAGGCCCTGGAATCAGCGAAAAGTGAGTGTGGATTGCTCCGTTCGAATGTTCGACCTTCTGTGTTTGGATGGAGAGGTGGCGCATGCCGGGGGTGAGCTTTTGGAGGAATCGGTCCATATAGGTAGAGTTATTCGCCGCAGCTTTGCCCGCATTGAGCTGTGATTGTTGGTAAAGAGTCATCCAGTGTAGAAACCACGGATAGGAGTCATCTTTGATGCTGATTTCGACGTCCACCAGCATCCGCCGGCGGAGAAGAGCAGCGCCATGTCGAACGCCTTTTTGTGCTAGAGTCAATCCTGCTCCGAGACCTGCAAGGCCAAACCCCTAGTAAGAAAACAATATTAGCACATCGTTTCGGATTGAAACACTGACAGGTCTCATACCGCTGTGAACAAGGGATTACTCGTAAGCTGCGAGAAGAGACTTCCGTCGCCTTTTTGCGCTGACTGTAGGGCCTGTGTTCTTTGCTGCAGAATCAGGTCGCCCGCAGACGGCGCAGCACTAGGGACCGCATTTGGCTCCATACCAAATCAACAGTGTCGTGAAGATCGCAAATGTCGAGAAGATCGATAAGCGCAGATATCGGAGTTACGACGGGCCGAGAATTTGAGGTACCCACGGTCCTGTCACAGTGCAATCTATGGGAGAATCAACAATGGGAAATGGGAACATCCAGGAGAACTATAATCGTCTGAGACTGGAATGTACAACTTGGCTGATCGTCAAGTATTCAATATGGGGGCCTATGTATGACTTTACACTCCAGTGACCCCGGAGTTCACATGGGCCGGCGATGGCCCCATGTCGGAGATATCGGAATTAACATAGGTTTCTGCACCTTGCATTCCTCTTTCCAAAATGTCTTCGTGTTCTGTGTCCAGACGAGTGGGCTGTCTTCTTCATAAATCATTGACCTCCAATGCGGTTCCTTTTCCGTCCACCGCTTAATCGGCGGACACAGTACCAACGCGTTATTCATCCGGCAATCCGCAATGTGAGCACCTCACCCACAACTGAAGTGCTATATGCGCTGACCGTGGCGAAATCCCCGGCCAGACCAAGTCCAGAAGATGTTTTGCAGAAAAGTCACCATGCCAAGAATGGATTCAGAAACCCGTGGGAGTAAGTGAGGCTCTGTGACTTGCTGATCTTTCGTCGCATAGACTAACCGGCACCGCTGTTGCATAGATCTTTTCGAGATATGGATTCGAAAGATATCATGCAAATGATGATGTGAGTATAATTGTCGAGGATTGAAACAAACCAGTCTCTAACGCGTGTAACTGCAGCTTTCGTCGACTTAACGGCAAAGCAAATAATCCCGATACCACCCCGCCAACCGTCACCGTTCGCAAACCCGAATTTCTCCCCAACCGAGATACCCCAAAGCTACGTGCAACTTGGCTTGGCCATGCATGCTATTATGTGGAGTTTCCAAGCGGTCTCCGAGTACTGTTTGACCCTGTGTTCGAAGCACGTTGTGGACCATGCTGTGGACCATATCACCTAGGTCCCAAGCGCTATACCGAGCCTGCATGTCAGATCAAGGATATCCCTGTCATTGACGCGGTTGTCATCTCCCACAATCACTACGATCATCTGTCCTACCCAACTGTCTCGGAGATCGTGAAAAGGCATCCCAACTGCCACTTCTTCGCCCCACTAGGCAACAAGTCCTGGTTCCACAGTGCAGGAATCCAAAATGTAACCGAGCTGGATTGGTGGGATGAACGTGATATTGCGATGTCACCCAAAGAGGGAAAGGAACCCCAGGTTGAACCAGTGGGCGAAGCATCCGCCGCAGCAGATATCAAGGCGCGGATCAGTTGCCTGCCTTGTCAGCATGTTACTGCTCGCACTCCTTTCGACAAATACAAGACACTATGGGCTTCCTGGGCCATTGAGTCTGGTGGTAGCAAGGTGTATTTTGCAGGGTAGGATAAGCTCCCCAACCCATCCCCATCATCAGAATGTTGCTTTGCTGACCTCCTATCTAGTGACACTGGCTATAGGGCAGTGGACGAGCTACCAGAAGGGGAGGATGATTGGGATCCCAAGTACAATTTCCCCATATGTCCTGCCTTCGAGCAGGTAGGTGAATTCCGGGGACCATTTGATCTTGGCTTGATCCCCATTGGAGCATATGCTCCTCGTCATATCTTCAGTGCAGCACATGCTGACCCATCTGATGCTGTTCGCATTTTCAAAGACACTAAGTGCAAAAAGGCATTGGGCATGCACTGGGGCACTTGGGTACTTACTGAGGAGGATGTGCTTGAGCCTCCCAAAAAGCTCAAGGAGGCACTGAAAAAACATGATCTCGCAGAGAATGGTGTTTTTGATGTGTGTGATATTGGGGAGAGTCGGGAGTTTTGAACAGAACTCCGCTTCGTGTACACTACTTCCATGACCTACCTTCGCCCGTGGTTGTCTCTGCTCTTTTTCTTGTATGATTCTGTATCTAAGTATTGCCGTTTACACAATAGCGGAGTGATCCAGTATCTTTTGTTTATATGGGTTCGGTTGATTACCATTTATATTCTCATTTGGTGCCGTATATAATAAGCCAAATACCCACCGTGTTGGTTAGTTCATTTTGTCGCGATGTTTACACAGGGTGCGATATAATTATATTTTTCGTTAATGAACGTTCCTCTGAGTGTTTCGTGAATTTCGCGGGAAAGCTCCGAACATGATATCGGCAGATTTATAACCATACTTTTCAACCACTTTTCTTAAAATGACGCCGGCCAGCCACTGTATAGCAGCCAGCGCTTTTGAAGCATTTGAAATACTCTCCTTAACTGCAAAGCCACCGTCTAGGGAAGTGCAAGGGTTAAGAAAAGCAAACTCATCCTGGATATCAACTCCTCCACGTGATGAAAGTCCTCAAAGTTGCCGATATTGGGCCTCCACGTCAAGTTATCTAAACGAGGACATAGATCAAGCAAGATGTTGATCACTGGCGAGACGAACCAACCCATGGGTCAAGTGAAAGCAACCACTGTTCTCGTAGTCCATCCTCGTTGGAGGATCACAATCAAGAGATAGGACCTTCAGCCTACCCCTCGGATCATCCTACAGCAGGCTACAGGATGTCTTACTTCTTTGGCCGAGCCTATCAACCTCAGCCCAATTTGCGTTAGTTGAGACTGGCAGACAACTACGAACTAAAAAGCCGGGGTGCTACACGAAAATTGGAATCACAAGAATTCCAGTATCGGACCGTGTCAGGTGAAAATCACCACTCGAGTTGTAATTTCAACACCTTATTCTTAAAGCAAGATTTAATATCCATATGCTTGAGACTTTCTATGAAACGAGTAAACTAGGATAAGCTGGTTTCGTTTCTGCAATTTACCTTCTCTCAATAGTCGTTTGGACTTTTATAGCATCAGACAATAAAACAGACCATCCTGCGACTCTGTATAGTAAACAACAACTTTGTAGAGTGACTAGGACGTAGATAAGTTGGAGATGTTTGCCAGGTTTGTCAGGGTGACACGCTAGCCACAAATGGACTAGTCCGAGGGAGCTCCCACTTCGCCTGGAAATTTGATGGAATGCGGGCGAACAGCGTTGAAGTCGGAACTCTTGGATTGTCATCTTCGTGCAATATTTTTTGGATATTCACAAGTGATAAAGACCGTGCTATATCTATTTCTCACTCAAAAAACAACAAGACACCGCCAATATGCAGGCTCCGGTGGTGGTGATGAGTACGTTACCCCCCATTGACTTGATCCCCTTTAAGTGCTAACATATCATCTAGACACCAATTCTGGCGAGCGCCAGGTTGGTCGGAAAGCACAGATGTCTAACATTACTGCGGCAAAGACGTACGCCATCCATCGATCCTCTGTTGTTCTCCCCTGGCCGATGCTAATTCAATGAACAACAGTGTTGCGGATATCATTCGGTCATGTCTCGGACCCAAGGCGATGTTGAAGATGCTGCTTGACCCTATGGGTGGTATTGTGTTGACCAATGACGGGCACGCTATTCTGCGAGAGATCGAAGTGTCGCACCCCGCGGCCAAGAGCATGATCGAGCTCAGCCGTACTCAGGATGAGGAGGTTGGAGATGGTACCACAACAGTCATCATCCTAGGTATGACAAGATGCATTTTGGAAGACCGGATGATAAATGCTGATATTCCCTAGCCGGTGAAATGCTTGCTCAGGCCGTTCCCCAGCTCGAACGCAACATCCACCCCGTCGTCATTATCCAGGCTTTCAAGCGTGCCCTCGCCGATGCCCTTCAGATCGTGGAGGATGTCTCGACACCCGTCGACATTAATGATGATAAGGCCATGTACAGCCTTATCCAGTCCTCCATCGGAACCAAGTTCGTGTCCCGTTGGTCAGAGCTCATGTGCAGCCTCGCTCTGCGCGCTGTGCGAACCGTTTCCTTCGATGTCGGCGGTGGAAAGCAGGAAGTCGACATCAAGCGCTACGCCCGTATTGAGAAGGTCCCCGGTGGTCAGATCGAGGACTCTGAGGTTATTGATGGTGTGATGGTCAACAAGGATATCACGCATCCCAAGATGCGTCGCAGAATCGAAAACCCCCGTATTCTTCTCCTGGATTGCCCCCTTGAGTACAAGAAGGGCGAGTCCCAAACCAACATCGAGATCTCCAAGGAGGACGACTGGAACCGTATTCTCCAGATTGAGGAGGAGCAGGTCAAGCACATGTGCGAGGCCGTTTTGGCTTTCAAGCCTGATGTTGTTATCACCGAGAAGGGTGTTTCCGGTAAGCAAGCGGTCTGATTCGGGTTGTTGATTGCATGTTCTAACCACCGAGCTATACTAGATCTTGCACAGCACTTCCTGGTGAAGAACAACGTCACAGCCCTCCGCCGTGTGCGAAAGACCGACAACAACCGTATTGCCCGTGCAAGCGGTGCTACCATCGTTAACCGTGTCGATGATATCCAGGAGTCCGATATTGGTACCGGGTGCGGGCTGTTCGAGATTGAGAAGATTGGCGACGAGTACTTCACATTCATGCGCAAGTGCAAGTCCCCGAAGGCCTGCACAATCCTGCTGCGTGGCCCCTCCAAGGATATCCTTAACGAGGTTGAGCGCAACTTGCAGGACGCCATGTCCGTTGCTCGCAACGTTATCTTCCACCCTCGTCTGTCTCCCGGTGGTGGTGCTACTGAGATGGCTGTGTCCGTGAAGCTCAGCCAGCTTGCCCGCTCCGTTGAGGGTGTTCAGCAGTGGCCATACAAGGCTGTTGCCGACGCTATGGAGGTCATTCCCCGTACATTGGCCCAGAACGCTGGTTCTAGCCCCATCCGTGTGCTTACCAGTCTCCGTGCCAAGCATGTCGAGGGTCACAACACCTGGGGCCTGGACGGCGAGTCTGGCAACTTGGTTGATATGAAGGAGTACGGTGTTTGGGAGCCCGAAGCTGTTAAGCTTCAGAGCATCAAGACTGCGGTCGAGGTAAGCTTTGTAATGTTGTCCCATACGCACTACATTTCACTAACGTATCTCTCTCTAGTCCGCATGTCTCCTTCTCCGTGTCGACGACATCTGCAGTGGAAAGTCCGCTCAACAGATCGCCGGCGGCGGCGGTGGCGGCGAGGAATAATTGATAGACGAAAAAGAAAACTGATACTTGGGCTCGAGGTCCGTACATAATGTTACACGATTTGCCTCATGGCTGTCTTCCTTCTGTATGAATATTCTAGATTCAAAAAAAAAAAAAACCAAATCCAGATGGGTATCTTCGTATCGTACACAGCCAGCATTTGAACCTCTCACTAGTCCTCATCATGGAAAATGACGCCAGGAACTTCTTGCTGGGCCACCTGGCCATCCACAGCATCTCCATCCTGGTCTTCCATAGTAACCATCGAGCCCGGGGCAGCCGAGGCTTCCACAGGAGCAGCATTGTTCTGATCACCACCGCCCTTCTTCCCACGTGAATTCTTCTTCTTCTCCCTCCTCCTCCGATTCTTCTCGGTCTTCTCATCATCCTTGCGCTTCTTCTCTTCGCGCTCTTTCTCCCAAGCCTCATTATTCTTCTCATTCTCCACCTCGGACTGCATCATCCGCAGTCGTTCATACTCCCGCCGCCGACTAGCCTTGTACACGTGGAATTCACCGGAGCCCGCACCGGCCGATGAACCTTGCACATTGGTGACAATCTCTGGCGGCGCCGGAAGGGACGCTACTGTGCGCGGCTTCAGGGCACCCGGTAGGTGCAGGTCTTTACTCGGGTCTTTGAAGAGTGTCTGGATCTCGTTGGCGACCTCCGAATGCGGTGTCACGGCCCGCCGTTTTGTTGGCCGCTTGCTGCGTGGATCTGCGCTTGTGGGGATGGATTCTGGGCCTGGCTCGGACATTGTGTGGGTGTTGGGTTGAGGAGAGGTGATGCGACCGCGTGGAATTGGTGGGGTTTGCGCGGGTGAGAGGAATTGGTGTCTTCTCCTTTGGACTAGTAGTGAAAGAGGATTCCGTTTAGCACTGGGAGATAGCCACTGTGTGTTTTGTGGGGTTTTGATTACTCAAGAGCAGTAAGAAAGCCCTGGAGTCGAGTAGTAGGTAGTCACTAGCTCAAGATGTAGACTTGGGTAACCTTCAACCGTGTCAAAATGATCTAACCGACTTCGGTTAGGGTCATACGCACATGGTCGATCATCGTTTCCTACGGTTTGCTTCTGTCTATTTTGTTTATCTTAGGATCCTTATTTTTATGTTTCTGATAATATCGCTATCTCCTAGATACTACATAAGGTATTGATATCCAAAAACGCCCCTGGAGATTAGATAGGTGTGGAATACAATTATTTACCTGTCCCAGCTTGGGATACTATACCTATCCGTCCAGGGGCTTTCCCAACTATTTATCAAGTTCTTTTAACTGATGCATACTGGGACGAACATTCTAAAGACAATTGAAAATCAAATTTTCTACTCGAGCTTTATATTTCAACCATTTGACTAAAGAAGTAATCAACTGGCCAGAAACCTTTCAGGTCTAGTACTATGTAAATAGGCCAATATAATGAATGGATCATACTTAAAATGTAGTGATTCATAAAAAAGAATATAATTTTAAAAGATCATACAATAGCTACACGTCAATGTAGTCATGTACTGAGAAGACTGCTGATTGGCCAGAAAAATGCATGTTCAAAAGGGGTGCGATAAACCCAACAAAGGGCCCATCTCTTTGTTCTTTGTTCCAGCTGTGCTATTGTTCTTTGTCTCAAATGGGAATCTTCATATCTCACTATTGCTGGGAACAATCGAAGAGTGTAACTGAATATTTGGGGAGATATTGAGTGACAGCATAATAGGACTTTCTTACAGCCGTCCCGCTTTGAATACGGTGTAGCATCCTATTGATTCTACTCTTACAATAACTTCAATTTCTGAACTTTTTCTTTCGGATTTCAATCACTTTTGTGCAAACGGATTTCATGTTCTTTTGTTCACTGTGACCCGCAGATCTGTTCCCTCCCCAGGTGGTACTACCTACTTACTTCATTTCACATCGTTCAACCATTCAACCTCATACATACACCTCCATTTTCTCCCGCTTGCATATTGACCATCAGTCAAAATGCCTTACCGCGTTGGTGAGTAGCTTCATCTCATGTTTCTATGTCCTCCTGCTGGTGTTCCCTTGGCCAATGGATGTATGTCTCTTACGCCAACTGAGGATCCCTGGTCGCACAACTCAAAAGGTGACGTTGTGCCCTAACTCAGAGACATCATCTTTGTCTATTCTGGCGTTTCCGACAAAAAATACTCACTTACTCTAAACCCAAGGCGCTACAATAGCTTTTATGATATCACAGCTAACTTCATGATCAGAAATTGCCGCTCAAGGGCGCGCGGGCTGCAAAGCCCCCGATTGTCAAGATGAGAAGATCAGGATCCTCAAGGGTGAACTCCGTCTCGGCACCTGGATGGATGGTTCGAACTTCCAGAACTGGTCTTGGCGCCACTGGTGAGTTTAGCCTGTTAAGACACATGGAGGTCTTACCAATATTCATGGCATCCATCCCTGGGGGAATGATTTCAAATACTGACCTCATCCAGGGGTTGCTTTACCCCCAAGCAGATTGTGAACGTCAGGAAGGAGCTCAGCGAGAACTCCGAGGAGCCTGATTTCTCTCGTCTTGATGGCTTCGATGAGCTCAGCGAGGAGTTCCAGGAAAAGATTCGCAAGGCTATCGAACTGGGTCACGTCGAAGATGACGAATGGAATGGCGTAAGCTCACCCTCCTCGATATCCATACTTGGATCATTTCCTTTGAAAGTGGCTCAAAGTCTGTGGATCAATCGACTAAAACTCCCTAGGACGTTGAGTACAACCGCCCTGGACGTGTCGGCATGCGTAAGAAGAGTCGCCGGGGCAAGGCCAAGGATGATGAGGTGGGTGGATTCCTTTTCTATCCTCATGTCTCATGAGATACTAATCTCACTCCCAGCCTGAGGAAGCTGAGGAGTCCTCTCCTGCCAAGAAGCATGGTTTGACCGATTCCGAGAATGCGGACGAGGAGCCTGCCAAGAAGAAGCAAACTCGCGCCAAGAAAGCTACCAAGGATGAGGATGGTGCCATGGCTGAGGCCGCTATCGTTGATTCTGAGCCCAAGGAGGCCAAGAAGAAGCCTGGCCGTCCCGCAAAGAAGACTGCCGAGGACAAAGTTGCTGCAGCTGAGACTGATGCCAAGGTCGAGCCGAAGAAGCGTGGCCGTCCTTCAAAGAAGACTTCCGAAGAAAAGAGCCCCGATGCTGACACCGAGGACAATACCGTGCCCAAGAAGCGTGGACGTCCCTCCAAGAAAGCTTCCGAAGATGAAGCTGCCGATCCCGACACTGAGATGACTACCGAGCCCACTGAGTCCGCGAAGCGTGGTACTCGTGGCAAGAATGTCACTACCGCTGTTACCGACAACAAGTCCGACGAAGTTTCCCCTGCTAATAAGGATCAGCCAACCAGGAAGGCACCCGTGACTCGTGCAACTCGTGGTAAGAAAGATGTTATCAAAGATATCGCTCCCGTTGACAAGGATATCTCCTCTGCCGACAACGAAACTGGCCCTGCCAATGGCGAGACTAACGAGACCGCCGTTGCCATCGACCCCAAGAAACGTGCTCCTCGTGGCAAGAAGACCACTAAAGATGAAACTGCCTCTGCCGACATTGAACCCAAGGAGCAGCCCACCAAGCGTGCTACTCGTGTCAAGAAAGTGGCTACCTCTATTGCCGACAACAAGTCGGATGAAGTTCCTCCTTCTAGCAAGGATCAGAAAACCAAGAAAACACCCGTGACTCGTGCAACCCGTGGTAAGAAGGATGTTATCAAAGATGTCTCCTCTGCCGACAACGAGACTGGCCCTACCAACAGCGAGACCAACGATTCCAATGCCACCTCTGAGAACAAGCCTAAGAAGACTCGCACCCGCAAGCCTGCTGGCAACAAAGCTGCTCCAACTCCCGACACTCCTAAGGAGAAGCCCAAGAGCAAAGGTCGCAAGCCAGCTGCCTCGAAGGTCATTGATGCGTCCACTGACCAGGCTAACAAGGAGCCCACCGAGGCCTCCACTGAGAAATCCGTTGAGGGCACCGCCTTGCAGTCTGAGGTCAGCCCTGAGAATGCTTCTCACGAGATTATTGAAAGTCCCATCGTCAATGCTGCCGAGAAGTCGGTTGAGGGCGCTACTGAGAAGCCCGTTGAGGACGCTACCGAAGAGCCGCTGGAGTCTCCTTTGAAGCCAATCAAGGCAGAGAAGAGTCATGACGACTTGTAAGCCCGCCTACTACCATTCGTGCCAGTCTTCCTCACTCCGTGCGGAGACACTTGCACTCTGGTGAATTATGCAATACCAACTTTGCTCTTTTTTCTTTATGTTTCAACTGGTCTTTTTTTTTCCATCGGGTCCTTTTGTGTTTCATTTCGCTTTGTACACCAACCCCGATGGATCCCATCTGGGACTCCAGTTTGCGCTTTTTTTAGTCCTTCCAATTGTTTCCATATTTCTTTTCCTCCAGGCGTGGGATTCGGTTTCCCTTTAGCGATGGCTGGTTTGCACAGGCGCACGGTCATATTTGTATGCATGTCCGTATTGTTCTCACCATCAATTAGCCTGCGAGTTGACATTACAAATGCAATTGTTTCTTTAAAAAAAATAGCTTTCAGCTATACGCCTTGTAAAAACAAGGAGATTTCTTCTGCCATGATTATTGGGCAGGAGCTTCTTCCAAGATAAGCACTACTGCGATACTGTTGTCGGTATGGCTTGCAATAATTATGTCCCATGTGGCCGTCGATTTACATGTTCTTCTTGAAGGCCGTCACTACGAGTGTTGGAGACGAACGAGACATGTTGAATAAGAATATCCGCTTTGATAAAAGCTACCTAAGAGCTTGTACGGCCTCCAAATTCCACCCCATGACAACGAAAGGAAAAGAGACAAACCATTGAAATTCTCCTATTGTTCAATATGAACTAACTAGAAACCCATAATGAGAAAACGAAAATAAAAAGCACGCAAAGAAGCGGAATGAACAAGAATAAAAATGATCCGAGATCGAAACCCGCAAGAAACGAAAAAAAAATGAAATAAAGAGAGACATCCCGTGTGCTCAATATGTAGCCTAGACGATCTTGCGGCAGACAGAGTTTCCTCTGTCATTCCCGCTAAATCAGAGTGCACATCATGAGTTTGCAAGCCCACGGCTCTCGAGGAGCGCACCGGTATTGCCATATAACTCCGGGTTATGGACGTGGGCCAGCGTGCGAAGATTGAGAACTTTGTCCTGAAGCTTTGGATGGGTTCGCAGCAACGACCAGAACTGCTCACTGGCGTTGTATGTAAGCAAATCAGAGGCCTCGGCAATGAAGTGGATGAGCCATGACTGGAGGTAATCGCACTCAGCCTCATCAAACTCTGTGCGGCCGGCGAAAGCAAGAGAAGCAACCTCGAGGATGGGTTTGGATTGGTATAGCTCCGGGTAGCAGTTCCAGGAGACTTGGAGCTTGAATGTAATTCGATAGACCAGGTCCATCAGGCCGAAACGGCGGGCTTGAAGGTACAGTCTTCCGAGGACTATAATGGCATTTTCCAGATCGAGGCTGTTGCTCACACCGCTCAGTTTGAAGTTCTGACCAATTCCCATTTGGTCACCAACCAGGCGGAAGATGGTGCTGCTGTTGTTGGAATCAAGAGCTGGGAATGGAGTGGGATGGGAGAAGCCGGAGCTTTTAAGTGTGATTAGGCGAGGGGGGAATTCTCCATGGGCCAGGTATTCACGAATTTGTAAGTGTTCGGGCTGTCTTTCGAGGGCCACGGCACCTAGAAACACATCGGTGATCTTGGCGGCTTCACGCTGATTCAAGAAGACGTGCTTCACGGCTTGACTGAGAGTCAAATCAAAGATTGAGAACTCTGGAACGGTCTGCTGGGAGGTCACATCCGCAGCATTACCATTGGTACTAGCACTATAGATTTAGAATATATTGGTCAGTGAATGCACGTTGGGAATTGAAATGAGAAAATGTCGAACCTGGTATCATTTTCAACCTTAGGCACCGTGCTTTGAGTCATGATAGTTGGTGCGGTAATGAATAGCGATGAGGCTGGGAGAGAAGAAGGGCAAGAAGTGGAAGGTCTCAGAGGGGCGCATGGATGGAATTGCCGGGTCATCCCCAAGTGGGAACTCTCTCTGTCTGCAAAGGGGACGGGTTCAGACGAAGATGCAGCAGGGTTGGCATCTTGAAGCAACCTCAATGTTTGCTTGAACTGAACATCCTGTGCAGGATGTGGGTAAGAAAATGATCTGACAGTTGCTTGCCCATTAGATGAGATAGGTGCGACATCGGTAATAGGCTCCACGTGATCCAATGGGGCCTCTTGCTTTCCATCGTCGTTGCCATCTTCATCGTCATCTTCCTCTTTATTTTCTTGCTCGGACTCGGAATCACCACGGCTTTCTCCGCAGGAGACTAGGTCCTCGTGGCCGCTCGGCATGATGAGACGGAGATCCTTTCCTCGTTTGCCCTTGGTGCCAAGTTCCTGGAGAGACATGTTCTTCCAGAATTCGAGCCCGGGCTCAGTCCGGATAATCTCCACCAGGTCATCCCATATCTTAGCGTCTAGTTCTCTATCGGCGCGCCGAAGAACGTTGATCGTCTTTTCATTCAGAATGAAGATATCCTGGAGTCCAATCCATCTGCTTCAGATGGGTTAGCTTCCAATGCTTATAGATGAACAAGCAAACGTATTGTCAAAAGAATACCGGCATATAGATCAATAAGGAAGAAGCAAAGCCAACACGCCCACATATATACCAATAAACACACAACGTAGGGTGTCTTTTTTGATGTAGAAAAAAGAGATCAAACTTACTACATATTTCGACCTGGCAGATACATGGGGTACATCCGGTCTTTTAGGTGCGTCATCCAGACACCCTCAGTCGGCTGGGCACCAGTAGGGCGGCGATTGACATGTCTGTCTGGGCCGAATTGATGTGGCAAAACAATACCAATCCAGACGTCTGACCTGTACTGCCGAAGGGAATTTTTGTACCGCACAACAAAGGCTTCACCGGGTTCCAGGGCGCGGGGCTTGCCCAGGTGCTGCAAGCCAGTAGTCAGGTAAGTTCTAGGCCTCATCTTGGTCGGGGTGTCATGCAATGAGGTATTTGACGGTTCACTGGTCATTTGAGGTGAGGGTTGTTGACCTGGATCACCGGAAACCTGAAGTGATTGTTAGTGTCAGTGCAAAAAGGCTTTGCAGAATTGGGAGTTTTCTGAGATATAAAAAAAGGAATGCCACTGATCCAGTCTTCAGTTGTCGTAGGCGATCAATCCGAAGGAGGATCCTGGGAGTACTGGGGTTGGAACCGAGAGTATAGTGATAGGAAGACATACCTCGTAAATTCGAGGTATTGCAATTGTTGAAGATAGTCGCAAGTGACACTAGAGTATAAGTGATGAAGTTAGAGGGGAAAAGAAAGCTTGAAGAAAGAGGAACGAAGAAAATTCAGATGGGCTTTTGAACGAAGATTGAACGTCGGCAAGCCTTGTAAATATACTTCGTCTGGTGTGCGGTGCTGTCACCTGAATTAGGAAGCTATGGGGCCTCACTAACCCACGTTGCGTTGTCTTGGCTCGCACATGTAGAGGCTATATACCTCATAGGAAGAGAATGTGTGCTGCTGAAACGCCCATAAATGTTGGGAACCACCGAGCTCCTGTATAATGTGGTGATTTAAACGACCGGTGAGGTGGCAAACGGACGTTTTTCTTGACTGCGATTGAGATCAATGATTGGTGAAGGTTGTGCTGTCGCTAAAGCTCAAGTTGTTCCACAACGAGATCCCCATATCCTTGATATTGCACAGGTCGTCTTAGGGTTCCGAGATCCACCTGCCCAACTACGGCTAATGCAATAGTAAGCCATTTTGTGACCTTTGAAGTATCATCAATCAGAGTATCTGATAAATACATCTTATCTCACAGAGTTTTATCGCGTATTACGTCGGGAATGTTATAGGACCTCAGTTGTTCTTCGCCGACGAAGCCCCAAGTTACCCCTCGGGGTTTGCGGCTATGTTGGTTTGCCATGCTCTGGGCATTGTCCTGATGATTGACATATGGGTGTACCTCATCTGGCAAAATGCGAGGCTCAACGAGAAGCTAGCTAGGGGACCCGTGCAGACCGATACCGCTGAAATGTACATTTCAAATCACACAGATGGTGAGATGTTGGACTATTAATATGTATACAAGCAGTGTAATCGCGGCATTGTGTCTCAAGCTCTGGATTTCCTGACTGTCGAATATCACTCTTAAACCCTAAACCGAAAACCAAAGAAAGCCAAATATAGTCGGCAATGAGATATAATATCATTATTCACTTCATAGGTGTTTCTACGGTTTGCTTGTTTTGAGGTGGCCGGATTTTTTTTTCATTTCTATTTCTCATCATCAAGTAGGCGCTGCCAGATTATGGTAAAAGGCACGATCACTGTCGCAAACAAAAGTGGCAGACTAAGTGAAGATCATCAAAGACTGTGTCAGGAAAGGCTTAATCTCAAGGAGTGTAGAGGGGTTGAACGCAAGTCAAGATACGCCGCAGATCGGATTAAAGACGAATAGGGTTGGTTCTTCGAACTAAAAGGGCGGCCAACCTCGAAAGAAGCGAAGGTTAAGTTGCTATCGAAGCAAAAATGCAGAGCGGTGGAAGTTCGCTGTCAATATGCCATTCTGGTGCAAAAGTACATGCCTCGCTTGGTCAAATTTCAAAATCGAGTCGCTTGATCGAGTATGAAAATGGTAAACCCCCTTAGAAAAATCTCGGCGAGCGCTTGGTGCTGGTAGACACGAGTGTAAGCACTCAGGGCTCAGCATTGAAGAGGACAGTCAGCAGTAAAATAGGGATACGCAGAAAGCTAGGGCGAGGAAGAAGGAGAAGGAGAAATTGAATCATACCGCAGCTCCGAGAGATCGTCCATGTGGTTGCACATTGCCACAAACAGGTCAAAGAACAACTTGCCCCCTTCCTCCATCTCCATCTGCAAGGTTCCGCTGCTCTTGAAAGTCTTGCGACTGCGGATGATAAGAGCCAGATAATGAGCGCGCAGTCGGGAATCGGAATCGGGTGTGTTGTCATATGCATATCGAGCGGATCGCAAGATTACATCGGCTGGAATACCACTCTGTAGGCCCTGCTTCCGGAGAGCAAGGCGCTTGAGCTCTTCCAAGCCGTACTTCTCAGCAGCACAGTACACCGCCGTGTCTCGGAGAACGATATCTCCCACTCCAGAGTGGAACATTGTCGGCTCGCTCGACCCGCGACCACCAGTTTGATTGACATCCTGGGCATTCTCGAGTGACCAAGAGCTTCTTTGCTTTCCACGCAACAAACGCGGAAAGTAGTCGCCCTTGTAAAGAAATTCGAGAATACATGACAGGATCTCAGGTTCTCTATCTCAAGTGTAAGTTTATGTTCAATCGAAATAGGCAGGATTGTCTCACTCGTCAGGCAAAGTCAATTGCTTCGCACCGTCTTCAAGAAACTGCTCCTTCAAAGCAGCACTAAAGAACGGGGACACGGATAGGACATCTTCATGGGCGGCGAAGAGACGCTGGTCCCGGCCAACAATCATAGTAATGATAGGGCTGGTAAGAGGACTATAGGCATACATTATCAGCACCTGAATTAATCCCGATATTCATGAAGAGCGCAGGTCTGCATTTATATAGACAGAACACACCTTCCCATCGAGGGACTTTCCACTTTCTGCTTCATCTTCTCCTTAACCAACTCGTCGTACTTCTTCTTGGAGACCTTGACGGTTTTCCCCGCCCGGTCCTTAGATACGAAAGAGCGCTTGAACATAACGGCCCAAAAGAGTCCTATTGCCGAGATATGCCCATAGAAGATGGTCAAAAGCGACGAAATAAGTTTGTATTTGTCAGAAGGAATGATACGAGTTGGTCGAACGAAAGACGGATTGACGCTGCTGGTCATGCACACGAAGCATGGGAGTCTTGGAAGCTCCCCACAGAAATAGTCCCCCCGAGTCTTAGTTAAAAGACGAGGAATACACAGTTCTGGGATAACTTTGCATTCGAGAATCTGAAATGACTCTCTTAGCTAACAGTTATCGACTCCGGCAGGCGTGGAAGGAAGAAAAGAAGAAAGGAAAATGAGAAGAGGGGGGTTTAAATGGGCGGGGTCAGGTGATATCAAATGTGACTAGAGACGAAGTCACCTGTTAATTGAGGCTCAGGCTCAGTCTCAGGTGAAATTCCGTGTGGCTGGTTCTTTGGGAATTCCCGGGGGCTGTGTATGTTGGCGCTAAATTCTCACCACACCCCAGTCAGAATGGAAATATACATGGCATCTTTGCCAAGGGCATCGCTATGACTTTGATATATTTTTATTAGGCCATTATGGAGTGGGATTGACGTCAAATAAGATATATTTGCATGAGGTCATACCAATCATCCAATATATACAAATAAGTATAAACTAACTATTATAAAGGTAGATTATATATTAACCATTCGAGACTGCTTTGTCCCCAGAGGAAATGGATCTGTGCCGAGGATTGCTCCATTATATCCATTTCTGATACTCAGCTCAGGTAGCCACAACCAGCAGTAAACATTATAACGCCGAAGCTTGCGATATGACCGGGAGTGATAGCATACATGCCATTTCCGGCAGAGCAGGCCTTGTCGCGCTGTCCCTCACACTTCACGGTGCTGGCAGCAGTGCCAGAGCTGTAGTATTCCTGTGCATGGTCACAGTGGGTAAGCGATTGAACATTGGTATGAAAGTGTTTTGACAGGATAACTCACGGTTCCATAGTGCTTGAAGTTGACAAGCGAGGTGGAGTACATGTTCTGTGTCGTATGGTTAGCCACTGAATATAGTATCTCAACTTGAACCATGGCATACTGGAACACCATCAAGAACGTTATTTCCACGGTTGAGAGTACCAGGCTGCGAAGCAGCAAAGTCGGCCCACGCTTGGGGGCCGATGGGGAAGGCATTAAGTGCAT
Organism: Penicillium sclerotigenum; assembly: GCA_928213465.1. Taxonomy (NCBI): domain Eukaryota; kingdom Fungi; phylum Ascomycota; class Eurotiomycetes; order Eurotiales; family Aspergillaceae; genus Penicillium; species Penicillium sclerotigenum. The sequence continues at coordinate 37,086 of CAKMRK010000375.1, read as the reverse complement.
TACTGGTGAGTGACTTGTCCGGGAAGTTCTGAGCCAGCGCAACGTGGGCAATGGATGTGAGGGCACCACCAAGGGAATGCCCGACTGCCTCCAAAGTATAATCCGGGTACTTTGCAATGAGCGATTTGACTTCAGCAATGACGGTGTCGTGTACAGAAGACCAAGGTCTGTAAATACCTCTCATGATCTTCACGTCTGAGGGGAAAATCACGCCCGAGAGCTTGGGATTGATGAGATAAATGTCAATGTCATTCACGAAGTCAGTGACTAGACTTATTAGCACGGTGAGCGAGGATTCAAATGAATTGATCCATACTGGTAGTCGAGCCCCTCATGATGACCGAGATCTTCTTGTTCTCAGTGGAGTATCCAACAAATCCCTGTTGAAGTTAGTCGTTTGCCAACGTATAGATCAAAAACCATGCCTACATTGGTATCGGTCACGAGGTCATAAAGCCTCTTAGTAATAGTGACATCGAAGGCCTTTCCGATGCAACCGGTGTAGGCAGCGGAAGCAAGCTTTGCTGCACGGTGCAAATCAGGGAAAGCAGCGACATCTTGAGATAATGTTAGAGCCGCCTAGCCGAAGAAAGATGGGCTGATGAATTGACATACCAACAGTTGCCCTCGACTCCAAGACAGGCGCAGCAAGGCCTTGAGAGATTAAGGAGATCCCGATGAGCAGAGATTGGTAGTTGAACAACATATTCAAACAATGTATGATGTTGTAGAATGCTCTTGTGGTATTTAGAAAGGTTGCTGGACCATTATCTTCGGATGAACAAAAGGAAAACCGTGTCGGGTCATCTGGGTCTTTAAATAATCTTTTGAATACCCCTCAAAATACCCTTCGTCCACATTGTCACTATATTTGCATAGTATATGCAGGGGAGGAGGCCGAAGGCGGCGCCAGGTGGGCTGCGTCGGGATGATGTCCCAAACAGGTAATGCAGAGTATGGAGCCAGGAAGCCATCATACAGGCTGAATGTACGAAGGAACCATTCGGAGAATCTCCGTGGATTTCTCGGCTTTTCCAGTCTATTGATAATAGCCCCAGCAAGTTCAAGTACTGCCTATAGGGCTTCAAAGCCTCATTTTATCTTCACACGATATGGGACTAGGGTGCTGAGATACAATATGTGCCCCAAAACCTCGTTAACTGATCGAAATTGCTACTAGGTTTATGTCTTGAAGCTTAGAAATGGGCCATAGTAAGATTTTCCCATATTAAATTTCGACCACCTGGCTCACCGTTACCCGCTCCATACAAAACCTCAATTGGCCCTTATTTCGATATAATATACCATAAATTAAATAAATGGGTTGAGCGAATTAAATAAAGCGTTATAGTATGAATAAGTGGAGCATTAAGAATTCAAAGTATAGAGAATTCGAATACATCGTTAACCGCTGATACGGCCTCTTTACTCCGTTGCCGTTACGTGCTAGCTATTTTCGCAAAGACGGAAGTCAATTCAAAATACTAGAGGTAGAGAAGGAAGAGAAGTTGGGGAATAACCTCTACGGCATAGGAGCGAAGTATACTATATAGCAAGCCTCACTTTGTCAGACTATATCGGTACGTATATAGAGTAACTGGGCGAATCAACAAACTTAGCTTTAGAACAAAGACATGAAGGACGATCCTTGAACATGTGATAACATATCATACCTAGGTAGTTTTTAGAGGTCTTTTTTGGATGTCCCCCAGCCCCCAACCTCGTTAGTGTTATAGCTATAGGCGAACAAGCTATAGAATGTGTAAACTGGCCTTTCTAATTTGTGATAGATGATATTACACTCGTATTACCCTCGTATTACAAACTGAACTGTGGGGTAGAGTATTGTATGAACTACACTAGCGGTGACAGAAATCGTATTCAGTATGTTCTACTATACTGTGGGGCAAAAACATGAGCAACCAAACTTGATCTTGGCAAGGCTAGCGAGCCTTGGAAGCGGTTAGAAGGTGAGCCGAACGAAAAGAATATTTGCGGGGAAACATGGCACTGGTCATGTGTTTAATTAGACCTTGACCTTTTGAATCTGGGAAATATTCAAGCTTGAACCTTGACCAGATTCTGATCGACGCAAATTGATGAAGATCGTCACTATATTCCACTTGAAGTAGAAGTGATCATAGCTACATATTGGCATTAATATAGGCAAACATGCCGAGACAGAGCCTATCAAGCCAAGACGGATTGTCTAGCACCCGACGGTATTTGATTCTGCCATGAAATGGCCAATAACCAATCGCACGAATGTCAAAAGATCACCTGCCCAGGAAACTCCGGGGCTTGGCTCATTAATCCATAGATCCCATTCGGGCCGAGCTAGTCCGTCTAGTCGAAAGAGATCGGGAGCTTGCAGAGAACTCTGTATCCCCCTTTCTCATTCGGACTGACGTCCACAGCTTTCCACGGATGCGATATCTGCCCGCGGCTCATGTCTTCGTGCTCTTTCACCGCAGACAAGGCCTTTGGCCCCGTAGTTGCGTCCCGTCGGAGAGTGTTCCACTTCACCTTATTTTTTGAGGAGCTATTCTTCGCTTTGATTCCCTTCTAACTTCTATTGATGAGCGCAACCGCGCGTCTTTGTGCATTACTTCACCGTGTATATTACTTCACCGACCAGTGCATGTTCGATGGGGACTTTTATACTTTCTCCAGCTGGTAAATTTCATAGGCTGGGACATATTACTGGAGTGATGGCTGATACTAGACTAGGATGCAGTTTTATTTTTGCAATTCTTGAGCTCGTCACGCCCATTCCTATCACGACTGGTCATGGCGTAACAACACGCCTTTCCATTCCGACTGCCGTGCTGTTCTTGCTCACCGGGTGTGGAATTGCCATCATATCTCATTATGAGCATACTCGGTCCAACCATCTATCGTTCTTCCTTGCTTTCTATGTTTCACGGCTCTACTCTGCTCCGCACATACTGGTCCCTTGAACCACATTGTAGTGTCGCGGTGCTTCTCTTGCTGCCTTACTCGTACAATTGTTCATGGCGGTACTCGAAAGTGGACGTGTGAGAGGCCTAGACGATACAAAACTGTAACTGTCTTCAAAGAGGAGTGCTGGCTTCGTGTCAGGAAGTCCATTCCTATAGCTGGGTCGTCTTCTATAGGCCGGCCACTAGCGTACACTAACCGCGACCGATTTAAGAGACAAATCTTCCTTCGGAGTCAAGCCAGTTGCCTGAAAATAATTACGAAAAGCCCACTGAGAAGTCTAAAGCCACCACCAAGCCAATGGACAATATTGCCGCGAGTATCAAGGATCGAACAGTCTATCAAAAATAATTTGGCTCGACCGGGGAGCCAATATGGTGGTTTTCCTCTTCTTTCAGTATTACGTTTGCATTTTGCATTAACTTCCCAGGCCAGCAGCCCATACGAATCAGAAAAGAGGGTATTCTACTGACCCCCAGCATGCATATTTTGACGCAATGGTGGTCTGAAGACAGCCATAAAGGCTCTCACGATGTCGGCTGCTGGCTCGGATTATACACTATGTTGCAGGTGCTGCTACTTATCATGATGGCAATCTGGTTAGAGTCAGTATTAGTTCTCGTCCCATATCATACCTTGTTATTCTTTTCAAGCTCACTTGCTCGTAGCCATATTACGATGAAAGTAGTCCCTGTATCTAGAGTTGGACTTCGCCGGCAACTGCTCGAGACGGCTCAAATTTATCATTCTACTTCACCAGCACCACCTATCTCCCCAATCGGTTCACTCAAGGCCAAATGATGGACAATATGGAATGACCTATCCATATGTTAAATCCCACGGCAAAATTATGGGAGTGTCTAATTCAGATTATCCTAGTCGCCGTGGCAGCTGTGTATGCTCTCGCTGTGCTACCAGCTTTGATGATCGTTCTTTTCCTTACCCAGTACTTCTATCTCCGCACCTCAAAGCAACCTCGTCGGCAGGAATTGCAGTCTAACACTAGCCTTCATTCTAAAGTCCTCGAGACATGTAAAGGGCTGGAGATTATCCGCGCCCATGGTTGGCAGGATACATGGCAACAGGAGTTCCGCAAAGAATTTTGACAGATCACAAAAGCCTTTCTACCTGCTTTATGCCATCCAGAGCTGGCTACAACTCATCTTAGATCTCCGCGTGGCTGGTCTTTGTGTGGTTGTGGCCGGTATCGCTGTGGGAATCCGCAACCAAACAACCGAAGGAGCTATCGGTGTTGTAGACTTGAACCTCGCCACTCTGGCCCAACTCTCACCACGCTCATTAACTCATGGACAGCCCTAGAGCCTTCTTTAGGGGATGCCACTCGAATCGAGGCTATCGAAAGAAGCACCCTGCTTGAACCGCAGGTGAATTCCTTGGATATTCTAAGTTCATGGCCCGCATGCAGAATGCTCAAATCTGATAACAAGTGGTCTAGCTCTATTCCAGATCCAAAAACACTTATCTGGAATTTGCATGGTGTCTCCTTTGAAGTCTAACCCGGGGGAAGCATTACTATCTGCGGTCGGAGTAGGGCTGGTAAGTCTACGTTACTACTCGCTTTGCTAGCACTTGTTAAAACACGAAAGGGTACGATCAGAATCAATGGAGTAGGTATATCTCGCGTCAACAGATCGGTTTAGTGATCAAGATTGCATGTCAACGCGCAAGACACTTATCTAGAAGGGAAGACTAGAAGACGCACCAGATTCACATGGCGACGAGAAAACATGGCGTATTCTCGTCGAGTGCACATCAAAGAAAAAGTGGAAAGTTCTGGGAATTGTCCGCTCTGCTAATGGGGATGGCTTTCTCCAGTGGTGAGGCTCCGTTGTGTTCTTTGGCTCGCGCCATTCTAGAAGCAAGTCATCAGTCAGGTGGTATCATTCCTTTTGATGAAGCGACAAACGGGTAAGTAAAGCCTTCGGTTCCATTAGATGAAAGATCACATTCCAAGCTAATAATCGACCCTAGTGTTAACTTGGCAAATAAACAACGAGTTCTAAGCCTCGTCAAAGAGAGATTGCGTTATAAAACAACAAATTCAATTTTACACATACTCGAGGCAGCAGTTGAATACCAGGTTCTTGTTATAGACGACGGGAAGGTGGTTCACCTCGGTACTCCAGCAAAGGTTGTCCAGGATTCGAAGCGCTTTTCCCCTTTTGAGGAACTAGAAAGTTATTAATCATTTAAACAGGGGCGAAATCATGGATTTATCCCAGGATTAGATGGGCGGCATCTACGGAGTATACCCCACTAGCATGGATAATCTATCATCTGACTCTTCCTAGCGATTTTCCCGTCACGCCACTAGGCCAATAAGCACGAACAGACCAATGATAGGGACATGTAAAGCACCCACTAAGCCCCTAGTGTTAATGGAGTTGGTCTAGTCCTTGCGAAATAAACCGCCCCAATTTAGTGGCGGCTACAGGACGGATCTTATTGGTGTAGGCAGCAATATCTCCTACATCCCGCTCTGAAACCCACGATACTTACATGAACTCACTAATAAGCAATACGTCACCCGCATCATGCATATTTCTAGGGGATTGTGTCTGCATGTCACTATTTGGGTGTGCGGCGCCAGCCGTCAATCTAAGACATCCCTCTGCCATGCTCTGCCATGTCGCAATAATATCACCCCCATCGTTTTTCGACTCAGCATGACGGCTAGCGATATAGCTGGTACTTTCTTTAAATATGCTTTAACAGCATTCGCCGTTGCGGTCGGGTTATATGCTATCCTTCTGGGGTTACTCACAACGTCAACCTTCCAATCACATGTCGTTTATCTGCACGCAATTCAGATGACATGGTTCAGAGATATCAATGTCCCCGAAAGCTTTGGGTTCCTAAGGAACCAGGTCACTCCGTTCTCTATCAGAACGACAGACGGTGAACTGCTGTACGCTTGGCATATCCTTCCCGTGGAATTATACCGCAAGCATCAAATGGCTCTCATCGAAGAGCCAGTAGGCCTTGTGTCCGATATCAAGTCTCGACTGGCATTTCAATTATTGCGGGAGGACCCCGACGCTCGTTTGATTCTTCATATGCACGGCGCTGGGGGAACCGTTGCCTCGGGTTACCGCGTTCCAAATTATCGTGCGCTGTCAGCAGGAAATCCAGCAAAAATCCATGTTCTAACATTTGATTACCGAGGATTTGGCAAGAGTACCGGGAAGCCATCTGAAACCGGGCTCGTCATTGATGCCCTCGCCGTGGTGGACTGGGCAATGAATGTTGCAGGCATCCCTCCATCTCGAATTTTGATATTTGGTCAATCGATGGGCACGGCGGTGAGCATTGCTGTGTCCAAACATCTTGCTGTACAGAATCCACCAATAGTCTTTGCAGGCATGGTGCTGGTTGCGCCATTCGTGGACGTTGCGACATTGGTCTCAACTTATCGAGTCGCGGGTACCGTGCCAATATTGTCGCCGGTTGCGAGGTTCCCTTTCCTCTTCAAATATCTCCAACGATTCATTCGAGACAAATGGCTGAGCAAGGATAGTATTGCCCAATATATCCGGGCTAACGAGCTGAACGGTGAAAAATACCGAATAACGATAATCCACGCTGAGGATGACTACGACATTCCATGGCACCATTCTGAACTTGTGTTTTGGCATGCGGTTAATGCTTCCATACCGGCGGGGATCAGTTATGATGACCTTGAACAGAAGAAGCTCGACTTGAAAGCAGATCTAGGAGCTGCCGGGTCCATGATGGAATGGAAAACGGAAAACGGCGTTATTCGCGAAGAAATCTTGAAAACTGGGTTGCACGATGTGATCATGGGATACCCAGTAGTCACAATGGCGGTAATGCGATCTTTTGAAGCAGCAGATCCATCATTCACGACTTGAATCCAACTGTTTGAGATGCACAAACCGAATGGTATTTATGTATAATATTTACCTTAGCATAATACCGGGTTGATAAGTGAATATATATATTTATTCAACATCCCACTTAGTAAACAGAAGATGCACACAATAGAGGATTTCAAGAAAGTAGATCTACGTTGTGGAAGAGAAAGCATCAAGCAACAAATATGGATCGCTTGTCTTAATCCAAAAGACGTTGAAGGATGTTCAAGCCCGATCCATAGATTCCATAGATTCTATGGATCGTGATGTAGCACATGCGGGGTTGCCAAGCCATCGGTGATATCATCACGAGGAATAGGCTCTGGTGCGCATGTGACCAAAACAAAAGCTTGGTGTTAGCATGGAATTTAGCTGCGACATCTTCTGATGATCCAATTATTTTATCTGAAATATCACCTAGCCGCTTGGGAAAGTTGATCTATCACTAAACTTTATAGCGCGCGTCCCTTACCTTCAGTACGCGCCCGTCCCGTTTCGGCCTACTTTTTATGAAGTCATCAAAGAGCAAAAAACAAACCCCCATATTTCCGCCCTTGGTTTCTTGACTGTCTACATTATGGCCATGCAATATCTCAACCAAATAAAACACCTACGGCGTTCGTCGCAAATGATCAGCGCGCCCAAGCCTGTCTTGACCCCAGAAGATGAAGCCTACCTACGCGAAGTCACCGCCCAGCCAGAAAATGTGCCTATCCCAACAGAGCAGAATGTGCAAACCCCAACCAAAAGCCCTGCTGGGGAGTCTCTGCAACCTGCAATAAGCGTACAAGCTGAAAACATTCCTCTACCTACCTCGCCTGGGGAGGAGCTAGCAAAGGAGCTGGGCGAGGAGGGTAGGCAGGAACGGAAGAACTCTCAGGCAACATTGACAAGATCAGAGACACAAAAGTCAGAAGTCTCAAATCTTCCACAGAAGAAGAAACGATGGAGTGCCATGTTTTGGAAGAAAACAGGGAAGGTTGGTCATTTATCTAACCGTGTCATTTTCCGATACTTTCATCCGAGTATGTACTGACATGCGAGTTTGCATAAATAGGACAAAGATACCCAAGTTACAAACAAATCGCAGACGGAAGCCACCACTCCTCCGACCACATCGGACATGTCAACAAACGGGAAAGACGCAGATAAAGACAAAGATGCCGAGGACATGACGGATATTCTTGAGCGATTGAGCCTCGCAGCGGATAACAACCGTGTATTTTCGATCAGTGAGGAGACTCAAGAGCTTTTACGCAAGTTCAAGCTCATTTTCAAGGATCTGATCAACGGAGTACCAACTGCCTATCATGACTTGGAGATGCTGCTAACCAACGGGAATCGCCAACTACAAGAAACCTATACGAAGCTGCCCGGTCCCATGCAAAAGTTGATCGAGAAACTCCCCGAGCGTTGGACCGAGACCTTGGCTCCAGAGATGCTGGCGGTCGCTGCCGACCGTGCCAGCAAGAGCGGTGTCAACATGGAGAACGTTGGCAAGGCCGCTGCAGCTGCAGAGAAGATGGGGGTCAATATCCCAAGTCTAAAGGAGCTTGTATCCAAGCCAGCTGCTCTTGTAGGAATGCTGCGATCCATCATGACATTCCTGCGAGCTCGATTCCCTGCTGTTATGGGCATGAATGTGCTCTGGTCTTTGGCATTGTTCAGTAAGTGAAACACTACACTAAGTGCGTGGATTTGTTTGCTCACTATGTTCTCCAGTCCTCCTCTTTGTTTTGTGGTACTGCCATAAACGCGGACGCGAAGTCCGTTTGGAGAATGAGCGTCTGGTGACGGAAGAAGAGATCACCAAGCTCAACCAAGACACCTCCGAGGGTCTAATTCGCCCTACTGAGACTTTGACGACGACCGCACCACCGGGCGCTACATCTGATGAAATACGCGAAGGCGTGCGAAAGGTAAAGGAGGCCCGCGCCGCTCCCGTTGAACCTACTGTTCCCGCCAAAGTGGAGAGCAAAAGCCAACAAAGTACTCAACAAAGTACTCGACCGGCGGCAGTTCCTACCCGGTCGAAGTCACGTTTGTCTATGTTTGGTCGGGCTAAGACGGAACCCATGGTTAATAATGTTGCTCCTTATCCCGGTACTTGATATTCCTCTTTGTCAGTTTTGTCCAGCTTATTAATAACTTCCACATGCACGGAACCATGGTTGTTGATCGAATCAACCAAGGAACCTTGGATTGAGTGGGCGACCCAGAATCGAGGGATTGTTAAATGGAACCTCGTGCCGCAGGGATTATTTTCATCTAAAGACTTGTATTTATGTATTTTAATCTAATTAATGTCATTCGGCCTTACGGAGTACAAACCACGGATTTCATGTAGTTAACCGCTTTCCTTTTGATAGTTCCTCTTGGCGTCTCCACTTAGTTTCCTCTTCGGTCAAATATCCCGCATTCCTTTCTGTTGGTTCTTAGTGCTCACTGTTCCGGTGATAACACCAACGATTATATCCCCTCAATATAAATTATATACTTGGGGCCGTGGTTGGGCATTCAATCAAGTGCTGTAGAGAATTATCGCCCCCACCTCGTGATTCCTAGCGTCCCTGGGCAGACACGACAACCTCCTCGCCGAACCCGAATGAAACTATCTCTTTGTGTTCGCAAGAAACCTCACTATCTGCATCATGACCGTGCTCCTCGACCTCCCAGAGGAGACTCTCTGCCTCATTGTGGAATATCTGAATCAACAGTGTGATCGCTATTCCCTGGTGCTATCATGTCGTCGACTGTACACAGTTCTGCTACCAACACTCTACTCTCGGGTCATTCTTGGTGATGTTAACAACCATACGATTGGACAAGTCAGTCAATTTTTCAACGCAATCGCGCGACGACCGGAGTTGGCCAGAGCCGTGCGAGCTTTACGCTTGGAGAGTTGGGACACTGAGATTGACACCGAGGACATCGACTGTGAATTCGAATATGATGGGGGCCTTATTGACGGACTTGTCGCTGGTACCCGTTGGTCCACGCAACCGAAAGATGCGCTGCGGCGAGGAAATACCGATGCTTGGTTGGCTTTGCTCATCCCCCAACTGAAAGGCTTGAGACAAATCAGCATATGCTACCCATATGGGTCGGAATATGTTGAGGCAATGTTCTTGAAGGCCGCCAAAGATGCTGCCGCAACATTCCCTCGCCTCACTGACGCTTTTGCGGAATGGTATGACACGGAAGACTCCATCAATGCAAGGTGCATGGAACCGTTCTTCAAATTCCCGGCGATGCGCAGGATTGGAGGATCCTATATCGTCGACTCCGGTCGTGAGGAGGGCGCACCCCGCATTAAGCCCTTCTCGGGAGTCACAGATATTGATCTCGAGATGACCAACACCGAGTGTGGATTCGGTGTCTGGATTGAATCCTGCAAGGCTCTCAAGACCTTCCGGCTGAATATTGGCGGAGAAATGATCTCAGACGGGCCCGATCTTGTATCGGCTCCCCTTCGGGAATCTATATCCCTTCACAAGGCATCGCTGGAGGCGTTTTGGCTCTGTGGCGAATCATATCAGCCTCCGGAGGACGATGATGGATGGATGGGATCATTTGCTGATTTCAATACGCTGAAATATCTACATATTTCTGTATCCATGCTCGCCAAGCTTGATGAGGACTTTGAGCCCACGCAAGAAATCGTGGCCCTTTTGCCGCCATCTCTTGAGACTTTGTATCTGTGTCATTGCCACAACGAGCTGCTTGAATGGACCGTCGATCAAATCGGACGCTTGCTGGATTCAAATTGTCTGCCACGTCTTACTTCCTTGGGGCTTGAGGGTTATGGACCTGAAGAGGTTCATGAGAGTTCCTTGGAGACTATGCGCAAACTGGAGGAGTTGAACAAGAGATGTGCAGAAGCTGGTGTGTTCTTTGCTACTTCTATCGGAAGTCACCGAATGGTTCCCAGCCATTTTGTATCGCTTTGGCCTTGTGTCTAGTTTAATGATTGCCGAATGGGTGTGTGTATCCAAACAGGTGCTATCGGTGATCAGTGGTGTGCCGGGGGTCAGTTAGCGTAGGATATAATTTAGCACATCACTTCAGTTTCTTATTGAGAAATGGTGTTATATGCGCAGCCGTACGATCTTACCATTTTGTTACATGATATTGGGCCAAAATAAGAGACATACACCCGTTTGTGGGTGGCAAAAATTTAGTGGTCCCTACCCAGGTACGCTCAATTTCTTCTGTAAGATATAGGCTAAGTCCATTTTGACATATCCAATTACTCAACTATCCACGCTTATTGCCTAAGTGCCACTGGCATTGATCTACCCCTACTGAGTTGGAACCCGAGTGTCGACACTGGAATCACGTAAATTGTACGTACTGTTTGGAAAGAATAAAGAAGTGGAGACTCCAAGCTAGAAGGCCATCGAAGTGGCCAGGTGGAGGATTGACAAGAATGATCCGCCTCAACTGAAAAGATGCTAGCGTTGGGAATATTATTGCCCCTCTTGAGGGGTCTGATTAGGGGAGGTAGAAAATTTTCCATCGCAGCCACTGCGGGGCAGAGAGATGATCTTGCATGCTTCCGAACATCAGGTGGCAGAAGAGTGCTCCGAAAAAGAGAGGATATCGGAAAGATCTTCCGTTGTCCGTACATTTGCCATCTACAGTACCTACATTGCAAGTCAATAGACTTGTCCCCTTACTGAAAAAAAAAATAAGAAAGAAAATCGATCCCTCTTATGCATGTTAGACGCGCCCAGAGCCATGTTGTCCTTTTAGTTACCGCCTCCTTTTTTTTTAGGTCAGTTAGGCAGCTAAACCATTGGGGGCAAAAAAAGACAAAAAAAGACAAAAAAAAGGACCTGCAGGTTCCCGGAAAAATTTGCCAGGTCGGAATAGAGTCGAGCGCGCTTTGCCACACAAAAAGTGAAAGTGACCGGATCTACTCCGTATGGCTCGAACCAATAATCCCATAGAATTAGTGAAAATTTGGGGTCCAAAACAATATGATTCATCCCAGAGTTCTAGAGATGTGTCATCGATGAAAAACTCCCGAAGGTGAATCATCATGCCGCACGGGTCAGCCCCTGCACCGTGTATACCCTAGTTTAACATCTAGTGCCAGATGTTCTGATGTGTTGTTTCTATCAGGCAGAACTTGAGCCAACCTGTATGTTGTAGTTTGCAAGTTTGAACTGGAATAGTAACTGGAATAGTAGAAGAGGTTGCCGGGGAAATTTGCGCCGAGGATCTTTAATGACGTTTTTAGGTTTGTTTTGTTCAGACTCGACTCGCCCCAGGATATATTCCTCGAAAACCCTATACTCCGTACTAGTAGTGAATGAAATGGCACCTGGGCAGTACTGCACAACATTTGCAATGAAACCCAACAATATAATCTTATTTTAATCTCAATGCAACCACCTAATTTAAGTAAATGCCTAGGTGGATAATCGATTTCATGACTTTCCTGTTGCGACTTTCGGCGATCGCTGATTGGCGCGAAAGAGTCGGTGAGCGGCGACAACGAATAGGCGGTCTTGTTCTGCAGCCAATCACAACTGTCCCCCACCTGGGGGGAAAAAACGACCTTCTCTTCTTCTTCCCTTTCTCACAGCACTCCCAACTGATCAACTTCGGATTTCCCTGAATTTATTGAAACCCCTCTCAATATTCTCACTACATACCCACCACATATCGTCAAGAATTCAGCCAAATGGCCTTCGTTGAGCTGTAAATGCCTCGCTGGGGAGCCTCTCCCTGCCGGCTCCCCAGTCCTGCAGCTCCGATCTCTCAATTCTACTTGACGATATTTGTTTCTCTTTCGACGCCTTCTATAACGGCGTTGGAATTGCCCCCTAGCAAACTCCCAGAAGGAGCACTACAGCGTCCGCAACGGACTGCAGGTGCTTTCGTGGCTACGAAAAAAAAAAAAAAACTTGGACTCCTCCTCTCCACTCTGCTTCTCCGATCTCCTCCACTTCGTCCCACCTCTCTTCGACTTGTCCCCTTAACGAAACACGGTTTTGGACCAAACTACGACCATCCTCTCACTCTAGGAAGATCCACCCCTCTTCCTTCATCCCATCATTGAATCCTCCCGTGACGGACCGGACCTTTAAATAACAAAAGGCAAGAAGTCCACTACGACAAAATAACCCCTATTCATTCATACGTGTCTATTACAAAATGCCTTTGAGTTCATACTCTTCCAAGCGGGCCGCTAAGAGCTCTGCCAAGAACGCTCATCCCCGCCCCTCAACCCCCGAGTCCAACACCATGCGGAACCTCGATATATCACCAACGGCCAATCAGTCTCGAAAGTTATCCAATGCTCAGTCATCCGAGAGGAAACGAAGAGCTTCATCGTCGTCGGTCTCAAGTGTTTCTCCAGTCTCGTCCCTCGGGGATTTGAGCGACGAGGCAGATGATTCAGAAGAAGATGCAGACGACGAGCAAGAACCAGTAGTTCGTGCCCCGTCTTATGGTCGTCGCCGAGACAGTAAGGCGGGGCGCCAATCCACAATCAACAAGAGACGACCTGTCCTGAACGACGACAGCAGTGACAGCAGTGACGGCGATGACGGCAATGACTCGTCTGATAGCTCAGATGATGTGTATGCCGGTGTAGACTATATCACAGATGCTGAAGATGAAGAGCAAGACGTTGAGAAGATGGAAGAAATGATAATTGTGGAGTCTGAGAAGACCCACCGTCCTTTGCCTAGCACTGGATTTGACGATGATGGATGGGCTATCGACTCCTTCGATGATCACATGTTCCTACCGGCTGCATCCTTTTTTGATGAGGAGCATCTTTACAGTGTCATGGACACTTTTGGGGAGCCTCAAGTGACCAGCGAAGCTGCTGAGACGCCTGTCACCCGGCGAGTTCACTTCGAGGAGCGATCCGATTCGTCCTCTGATAGTGATTCCCACAGTGACGACGATATACCCGGTGACTTCTTACAACAGGACAGCCTGGACCCACAGTTGCGTCGTATGATCGAAAACGACAACGAAAGCTACCAGAGAAATACCCGTCGGCAATCGGAAGAGATGTTTGGCGACGCCGACTACGGCCATGGCAGTATTTACCACGTCGAGTCTGATGGATCCTCCGAGGGCAGTTTGAGTGGTTACGAAAGTATGCTAATTAATCATTCTTATGGCGTTTCGATTTTGCTAACCGGTTGGAAAAGGCGATGATGGTGACACAACAGACGAGGATCTCCCTCCACCAGCAACTATCACCCACCCTCGTTCCCTTCTCCGCCGTGATTCCTCAGACTCTTTGGGCGCTGTGGATGAGAAGAGCGACTGTATCCCCCGCCGCCGAGGGCCTATCATGGGAACCTTTGTGGCAGATCCCCACAAGCCAGTAGCCTTGGTCGACTGCACTGGCAAGCATCTCGTCATCATTCCCGCGTATGCCTCTTCTCGCCACGACTGGCTGGACTCCGCCGCCAATAGTATGCCCGGAACTGCCAACACCAGCCCTCGCCAGACTACACTTCACTTGATTGATGAGAGCGACACTGATGCACTCGCCTCACCCAATCGGCTTGATTTCAGCCCAATGCTGGCTTCAAGTGCCAACCTCATGATGACCGCTCTCGGCAACGATCTCACCCCAGGAGGCCAGGTCATGGGTCCCCCTGAGGCATTCTACCCTTCTCAAGACTTCACGATCGACAGCTCGTTCGAAGATGACGAAGAAGATGACCCAGAAGCTTCTCTCAACGTTAACGACTTCATTGACTTTGGCAATGGATCCTCCGATGAAGATGAGGACATGGATAACGATGATGCCCTGGTCTCCCCGATGGCCACTCCCTTTGGCAAGTCCATGGGCACGCCTACCCCCACCCGCAAGTCGTCTGAGTCGCAACCAGCCAACAAGGAAGAGCGCTTCCTTAATCACCTGGACAAGGGCATTGTCACTGCCTTCCGTCGCAACCATAACCGCTACCAAGCGCTCCTCCGTCTCCCCCAGCACCGCGAGTTCATGCCCGCGAACTCTCCTGCGCGTCCCGCCAGTGTCTTCCGACACGCCAAGAATAACGACCAGCGAACTCCCACACGCAAGCGCAAATCAAGCAGCTTTGCAGGTGGCGAAGCTGTGCGACGCAAGTTGATGGATGCCCAGCAACGTCGCTCTCAGCTCCCCATCCCAACACCTCTTTGAGGTCTCACGATTGCACGACTTTTGGATTTCCACCAAAATCATATGATAACCACGGCCACAATTTATTCTATCAGTTTCTAGTCTCTGGCACACTGGACTATTTGTGTCTTGTGCCTTTGAACCTGTCGACCTCACGTTGAGCACACAGGCTTTTCGCTTTGGTTGTATTGCATCTTGTCACCAACGTGTCGTGTAGACCGGTCTATCCTTATAATGATTGAGTTAGATTTGCCATGCATGTTGAGTTGGGTTGCGAAAGATCGGTGTTGGTTCTCAGAGCCCGAAAAAGCGATCCATTTTGATATTCGATTATCTTTCCTGTCCTTCGTTTTCTTTTCTTTTTTTTCATCATCATATGTATTGACTGGCCATTTTTCTCCCTCGCCTGTTGCGAGGGCTGGGGATACCTTTGGATTTCTGGAGTTGAAAATTTGCGGGTTTGCGTTATAACGAGTGATGGCTGATTAAGTTGCTGTTTACATTTATCTTTACCAATATCAAAAACATTCGAAACTTTCATTACATTCCCTCGTTGGTATTCATCAATCATTTGGTCTCAATCCTCTGATCCTGGAGCTCAGACCTTAGGATGTACAACCCCACCAGCCCCGGACCCACCTAAACCTTATTCAAGTAGATCTGCCTAGGTCAATTGGCTTCGTCGTTTCTATCCCATACCTCCCCTGCTGTCCCCTTAGGTGTTATTAGAAACTTGATCTACGCGGTATTGCCGGCAAATCTCAGTTCGACCTCGACTGTTACATCGGTATCATCGACACCACCGAGCCAATCCTCAGCTCGTTCAGCTCGACCACCAGACTCACATTCATCCACCTCGTCATCCGAGTCTTCCACGACCACAACCCACGAGTGCTGGTATACACCCTTTTCCTTTGCCGGAAACCCATGCGACCAGAGCCAGCAAAATATGCCCCGTGTAGGATTGTCCTATTTCCGCTCTGAGTACAGTTCACACCCAGAATCCTTCGGTAGAGCGAAAGGATCCGCACAAGTTACCCCGGAGATACATATAGAAACAGGGCAGACGCACAATCAGACGTTGAAAGCAACGATGCAAACCGCGCCTCTACCCCCATATCCTTAACCTCCGACCCATCATCACCAAGCTCCCAATCCCAACCAACCCCCATATTCCAAAACAGGGCATCCACAACTTAAATGCTCTCTCGAAGCAAAATCTCCGTATCATAGACCTTGTTACTACCAATCGGCTTCCACTGCCAGACAGCGACGTACCCATCGTTATAGCTCCCGTCAGTGGATGTTGCAAGAAAAAAGGAGCATACACTCATCCTCATGCTCGGTAGAATCCGCATCAGTATTATAGATACCGGGTGGCTGTGTTGCAAACATAGTCGTAACCCCCATTCACGCCTCAGCTTGAAGTGAAGGCGTCATCATCCCCTGCTCATATTGCTTCAGGTATGTGCTACTCCTGCCCAGATCGCCACGCCGAGCCATAGACTGGCTACACGCGGGTGGCGTGCTGAGAGCGCCGTTGAGAAAACGTGAGATAGTTCCTTGTTTCGCGATTGGGGTTATGATTGCGAAGGCTGGGTTCGTCCATGCGCTGACTGGATTGCATGCATGGTATGTCTAGGTTGAAGAATGTGCTTGTCATTGCTGGGAACTTTATGAGCCGCATCTTGCTGCTTAGGGTCGTGTTGTATGGGGATAGTTTTGCGTGTTCGCTGATCAGAGCTAAGACTTATTGGGGCTTGTCGGGGTTGGTTGATACACGGGGTTCTTGCCGGGTCTTGAGATTGGGAGAGTCGCTGGCTTGTAGAAGAAGGAGTCGCGCATGAAAAAAAGAAAAAGATGCTGATAGTGCTGCTGTGTATTGTCTGTAGATGCGGTGGTGTTGCAGAAGCGGGTGAGGTATTGGAAGGCTGTTGTTGATAATTTGGAGGGTTGTAGGTTGTCGACTGGGGATGCATTCTGTGTTTCTTGTTGATATCGCCCCGCTTAATGAAACGCACCATGGCGAGACGAGTTTTTCGGACTCGTCTGGAGCTGGAGCCAAATCAACCTCTGTCACCTTCGGTTGAACCTTTTCGGATCCTTCACGTGTTTCAGATGGATATTTCGTTGAACACTGGTGCTGTTCACCGCTAGTCGATGCATCATATCTATTCATTTTGATATGTGCGATGGACGTTACTTCTATTTTTAAGTTGGATTTGAAAGTATACATTCCATAGTGGGGTCTAGATGTAAGAGGTAAGTTATTAGATATATATATCCCCGGGTTTTACATTCTATCAACAAAGTTGAGTCTTTATGTCAGTCTACGAGGATATTATATTTTAATGCAAGGAAGCTTGGTTTTAAGATAAGAGTTGTACTTTCTCCATCTTCCAAAGTGGTTTGCATGTAATCTAAGGAGTACATAAATATCACTTAAAGGAGCCCATGAGTCTTTGACTGTATAGGCTTCGGTCCCGAATGGAAGTAACGGCTTTTTCCGTCATGAATTCCGATACTCCGACTTTGTAAAGAGTTTCTGGCACTATCAAATGCCCTGCGTTAGCCATATGTTTGACATAAATTGTCGAGGAGAACATATTGCCCCTGATTAAATATAGAGCACGGAGTCGCTAGACAGAATAGGAAGTTCTACACAAGCCTTGGCATCGGACGAACACTGAGGCAAGGAAAGACACTTACACATTAATTATTTGTCCAGGGAACCTTTAGGCGATTGGATTGATATTGATGACTAGAAACCTGACTGGAACTTCATGTGGATGTCTAGACTTCCGGGGTTTCAAAGGGGATACAGCGTAGTATTCCCCTGTGGTATTCCCCATGCGGCGCTAAAAATCTCATTCGTTGGTATTTTTAGTTCAGTTTCACGTTAACCCGAACTTAAGCCTGTGGAAGCCATCGTCCCACGCGCTGAGAGAATATTTGTATTTTTGTGTTTACTTTGAGAAACTCCAAAAAAAGAAAGAAATAGAAGAGTTCAAAGGACCATGGTTGAAAGATTTAGAAGAATACGGGATATCGACCACGTTCACTAAAGCCGAAGTTACAAAATCCGCTGTTTCTTGGGTAATAGAGTAATAGAGTCATAGTTCAAGAGTATGTATGTTATAGAAGCTAGGCTATACATAGACTTTGTTATTTACTTGGATTGGAGAGGTAATACGGAGTAGAGATGGCACGTCTATCTACTCCCACAAGGACAGGGACAACGTTTAGAAGGGGAACCCGTGCTGTCTGGGAACCCCACTTATTCTCTGCTCCAGACAGGTTCGTTGGCGCTGGGCTGTTTTTTAGCACATAAGTCAAAACGGTGAGACAAAGCGTTCAGGTACTAACATCTCACTATTGGCCCTCCAAGGGGTTACCCCTGGGAACCAAAAAAAAAAGAAAACAAAAAAGTTGGATTTTGTACGACACAAAAACAGTACCGTTGGCCCCAAAAGTAGCAGACCATCTCCATTGTCTGATCGACCCGGGCGCTTCGAAGGTGCAAAAGAGAAAGAACCTGCATAGGAAAAGATGAACATCAGTAAGCACATGTGCATAAAGTGGGCGCCAAAGTTGGTTTTTCTTTTTTTCTTTTTATTTTTATATTTTTATTTTCTTTTTCACTTTTTTGGCCGTTTTTTATTTTAACTTTTCAAAATTTGAACGTGTGACAGGTGAAAAATAGTTGGTTTCGGTTAAAGAGTAGTTCAAGCTACTAAAAGTGTCTTGGGGAGAATTAGGAGACCCCATCAAAGAACTACACGTGGAGTCCAGTGACCTGTGCACTTTACACTTCACACTTCACTACTGAGTACTCCGTATGGAGTACTCACTCTGAAGATCATTTACTCTCACAGATGCAAGTTTCCATGTCAATCACATTCACTATTTTGACTATTTTTACTATTTTTACTTCACCATGCTCATTGGCCGGTAATTAATGAGTGATATCTCACGGTCACATCTCCTGGATCAAATGTTCGAATGGGATTGAACGGCAAAGCGCCTTGGTCAACGGCAGTCTGCAAGCCCTGACTCTTCTCCACCTTATGCAGGTCGTTCCTGGACTAATCGGCGGAGCTCTGGATGGATCCTAAGCTCGTCCTCTTTTCAGCCACTACCGTTTCATCTGTGCTCTCAGATACCTGCCGATTGGAGAAAGGTTCTCAAGGTTCTCTTTTCTCTGACAAAATGTCTTACCAGGGCCCTTAACGCCAGAATATTTTGGGTCAGCAGGGAAATGCTTACTAGCTGCAGCCAACCCTTTTTCTGCAGAGGTTCATGGCACAGCCTGCGTTGGACAATTGTTTAAAGACCGCGACTCGTCCCAGATTCTGGGCTTCTTTCATTCTCATCATTGTTCCATTTCTTTTTGGCTCTTTGCCCATCTTGGTTCGTCCCCAACCAAAGACGCTCGTTCAGGGATACGCATTTCCTTGTCCCACCCTCTTTCGTTTGATATTGGTTCAGTTTCATTGAGGCTTTTTTTTATTGTCACCCATCAACAATACTAATACCAATTGCCGGCTTTTCTGCCTATACAATTGTGGTTGATATCACAATTGCTATTGAGGACTAGCTTTCTTCAGCCCTAGACCTTTATATCACTCCATTTTTGTTTCTTTCATCTATCCTTCTTGTCCCTTCTTTTTTTTCCATTCTATCTTTCACATCCCACTTTTCCGTCACTCTTTGCCGGTATCCTTCCACTATGAAAGTCACATCGGCTATTGCGTTTTTCTCTCTTCTGGCCTCTGGCCAGGCCACCGGAGCGGTATGCATTCACCCATGCCTTCTTGTCTGTATATATACATCCTAACACTAATGATTTTAGTACTGGGGTTCCGAGAAATCCTACTCTAGCCCCGGTAGATCGGCTAACAAGTGTAACGACGACCAGAGCAAGGGCTTCAGCTGGACTGGCCTTGCTGCTGGCTCGTTCTCCGAGTATGGTGGCTTCTCCTTTTCTGGTTTTACTTGTGGCAATGGCTTTGGTTCTAGCCTTGGCAAGCGTGGCGTAAGTGGTGCATCCCTATCTTTTGTCTGCACATACTGACCATGGCTATAGACCCAGAAATGTATCTCCGGTACCGTCTCCAAAGGTAGTTCTCAAAGCTCCAGTGCTGGCTTCGGCTCCCAAAGCTCCGGTTCCTCGGCTCCATCTTTCTCCTGCGGCGCGAATGAGAGCGGCTTCTCTGTGACCAACTTCCACGTTGCTACCGATAAGGATACCGAATTGCACATCATCTACAGTATGCCCGATGGATCGACTTGCCGGAACACCGCTTCCTGCAACTCAGCCGGTACTGTGGTCACCAACGACCAGTGTGGTGGTGCCAAGTCCGTTCACTTCGAGTTGCCCGACGATAGTGAACATGAGAGCTGCGGTCTCGGTATCTACAGCGTTGGCTTTGACTGCACTCCTGGTTCCACAACCACTGCGCCTGCCATTGCCACCACTGCTCCTGTTACCACTGCTCCATATGAGCAGACATCTGTGTCTTCTGCTTCCAGCCCTATCATTGTGCCTTCGCTCTCTGTCCCAGGCTCTGTTGTCGTTCCAGACACCACCTCAGCGGTTAGCACACCTCGGATGACTACATCAACTGTGTTCACCACCAGTTTGGTCACTATCACTAGCTGTGCTCCGACTGTCACCAATTGTCCTGCTGGATCAGGCTCAACCATTGTGGTGACTTCCACCATCGCTCTTTCCACCACAGTCTGCCCCGTCACGGAGACTGCTCCTGCCGGAGAGACTACTCCTGTCGCTACAAGCTCGCCATCCGTGCCCGCCGTAACTAGCCCCAGCGGTGTTCTACCCGTCAGCTCATCGGCCGATGTTCCTCCTTCTAGTGGCACATCCGTTCCTACATTCTCAGTTCCGGCTTCTTCTGTTTCCTCCACTGCCCCTGGTGAAACTCCCGCTGCTTCAACCCCGTTGATCACTACTCCAGTCCAGATGACTACCTCAACCGTGTACACCACCAGCGAGGTCACCATCACCAGCTGTGCCCCCGAGGTCGTGAGCTGCCCAGCAGATTCGACCACGGTAGTGACTTCGACTATCCCTATCTCGACTACTGTGGGTCCCGTCACCGAGACTTCTGTCGGCCTTACGCCTCTGCCTACAGGCACAATCCCAAGCGGTGTCTTGCCCGTTAGCTCCTCGGTCCCTGGTGTGACCTCTTCAGCTCCTGGCGTCCCCGCCGTGACCTCCGATACCTCGTCCCCTGCACCTTCGTCGCCTGCTGGCACTCCCTCCGCCCCTGGCGAGGCTACCACCACTGTCGTTACTTGGGAGACTGTGACCACTTGCCCGGTGACTAACACTGTTACTTCCGGTAGCTCTACTTTCGTTACTACCTCAAGCACCATTTCAACTGTTACTTTGACTACTGTCTCTACGATCTGCACTGAGTGCTCTGCTACCCCTACCTCTGTTGCTGGTCAGAGCTCGGTTGCCCCGTCTGGTACCCCTGAGGCTTCAACCACTGCCATTTCCAGTACTGGGCCATCTGGTACCCCCGAGGGATCAAGCCCTGTCTCATATTCGTCCGCGGAGAGCTCTAGTCCCCTCCCCAGCGGCCCCGATGTCAATACCTCAGTCCCATCTAGCGTGGGTGTCAGCTCTACATTCACTGTTCCCGAGGGCGTCACTACCACAGTTGTGACTTACGTGACTGAGACCACCTGCCCTGTGACTGCCACTATCACTTCCGGCTCCTCAACCTTCGTGACCACATCCAGTACAGTTTCAACAGTTACCTTGACCTCCACTTCCAGCCTTCCCAGCTCTGTCGCTGCTGAAAGCACTCCCGCTCCTTCTGAAACAGGTGTCGCCCCCACCACTGCTCCTACGGGCCCCGCTGTCACCAGTATCGTCTCATCTAGCGTCGGTGTCGGCTCTACGCTCACCATTCCCGAGGGTGCCACTACCACCGTTGTGACTTACGTGACCGAGACCACCTGTCCTGTGACCAACACTGTCACTTCGGGTTCTGCCACCTTCGTGACCACATCCAACACAGTTTCCACAGTGACTCTCACCTCCGTCTCAACTATCTCTACTGCTGCTACCGAGACCCATTCTCATTCGACAGCCAGTAACACCCAAGCAGTCCCCACTGGTGTTTCCCCGGTATCGAGCCCAGCTCCCTCGGCTCCCTGCCCCAATACCGTGCCCCAGTGCATTAACACCTGGCTCACCCTCGCCCCTAAGTGCACATCCAACAGCGATGCCTCATGCTTCTGCCCCAACAGCGAGTTCACCAGCAAAGTTATCTCCTGTATCCAAGCCTGGGGCGCCTCCAAGGCAGAGATCCAATCCGCACTCTCCTACTTCACCGGTATCTGCGCCAGCTGGGTTCCCCAGAACCCAGGCATCGTAACCGCCATCCCCTCAACTATCACTCTGGTCCCGACAGTTGCTCCTTCCGCGGCTACATCCAGCGTGTCTGGCGCCGGCGTCACACCCAGCGCTGTCATCCCCATCACTTCCGGCCCCACTGCCCCCTGCACAACAATCACCTACTCGACCTACACCGTCACCGTCCCGCAGGTCAGCTTCGTCACAAACACCGGCACTGGCTCAGGCGCCGTTCCAACCGTCGGCTTGGTCCCCGCTGGTCCCAGTGGCGCTTCTCCAGAACACAGCGGCAGTGTTCCCCGTCCTGCATCGGCGACCTGGTTGACCTCAAGCGGGTACCCGTACGCCAGTCGAACTCCCGGTACAACCGCCTCCCCCAGCGCCTCCCCGGTCTTCAACTCGGCCTCGAGCGTGTCGATCGCTTCTAGTCTGGTGCTGGCTTCCATCGCTGCTCTCTTCAGCTTGATGATGTAGATGCGTGTTCATACAGATCTAATCCACCAATCCCTCGTGGTTTTCCTTTTCTTAGCTCTTGTTACTACAAATATGCACAGTGCGGATTGATTTTTGGTTTTTTGCTTCGTGCTTGTCTTCGCGGCTCTGGAGTGGTTCGTCTTGGTTTCGAGACCTATTGACTGGAACTTGACTCAAATAGTTGGCCCTATAGGGACTTCTTTGTATTTTACTTATTCACTCCCTAATTCAACGCGATAGACCGCGCCGTTTTCATAACATATTTTGTCATCTTCTCTTCTAAATAAGTAGTGTTCTCCAACTCTCATTAGCGTCCTCGGTTACATCATCGCAACCTACTCCACATTGCACGACTTATCCACAGTCTTAAAGTTTAGGCCTTCCTCAATATTCGCTGGTTGTTGACAGGCCGAAATCCTCCCACGCTCCCCGCGGCGAGATTCCTCCTCCAGACTTTCTGCAAGGACCGTAGGGGTGTTCCACTCCTTCAGACTAGTATGAGTATAATGACTTATCTGATAGAAATGATAAAACAATATGATGGGGGGCTCTTAATTCTCCTAAGAATAAAAGTACAAATAACATTCGGGCGAGCGACCCTCAGAAGCCGTCACCGCCTAGAGGCGGTGATGCGATTTTGCCTTCCCATCCATTAAAACTCAACTTCCCCTTTCTCAGTTGTAAGACCACCGTATCAAGCTCGCTGAGTAGAAGCAGTCGGCAATCATATACCTTCGGTATAACAGAAGCAATCCATAGGGGCATTGATAAGTATAGCGAATTTCTTCCCCAAAGCATATCACAAAAGTAAACCAATATTAAAACAGGTCAGTAGTGATATCCAAAAAATCCTGCGCTGTAAGGACGATGTCTCCCTCTCCTTGCGCCGGTTGTTTGTTGTACACTGCAGTAAATGGTAGTGTGAGCGGAGCACCAATCACGCTATTGGCGGTAACCTCGACCTCGTGCGCGCAGTATGCTTGCTGCGACGCTGCTTGCTGTTGGACTAGCGGGGGGATGTTCGGATTCTGTTGACATAAGGTTTGAATGTATGCCTTTGTGAGGGGTCTCGGGCTGTGCGGTGGCGCCAGTTGCCACTTTTCGATGCAGACTCTATCTTTTCTCTTTGAGATAGAAATGACCAAGACAATCCGGACCTCGCCGGAAGAGTTAGACAGCCACCATAGGGCATCTTGTCGGAGCCGAGATACCGATTCAGATAACCCCGTCTCGATGACGAGCGTTGGCCAGCCCGGAGGGAGCCCCGGGGTAGATGGGCGGCGAGATGGAGGAAGAAATCCCTGGTCGGCTTGTTTCCCCTTGTTCGCAGTCGGCTTGTACGTCGTGGTGGCCACCCACGTTCTGCTGGTTGTCGAGACAAGTCCCATTTTGATAAGGGAGAGATCTAGAACTCTGGTGCATCCATCTGTGACTGAATTGTGTATGAATGAAGGGACTATCTTAATGAGCCCGGTATCTCCTTCCCATGCAAACCGGTAATCAATCCCGTCTAGGCAACTGCGGTCTTCGTCGAGTTCTTGGATGGTTGATTGGGGCAAACCGTAAACGACAAGCCATTGGTTGTCTGACTTTGATTGAAGGGACTCGACTAGAGTTTCGGCGCAGGCATGCAGTGACTTGATACTGGAAAAGTGGTGGGAGACGTATCCAGTTGGGAGATCGCTTATGAGAGAAAACGAGGAACAGACCGGAGGAGAAATGGGCGCAGGAAGACCTTGAGTTTCATCCATCTTGGATAGTTAATATGAACTGAGATAGAGGAGTGAGAGTGTGAAGCAAGGTATGGTTTTCTTCATAGACTAGTTCTTAAAAGGGGGGAGTTGTTTAGAGAGAGATAGATCCTTTAGAAATAGTTAGTCCCCGAGAGCATATACGTAATCATGATAGCTCTATCAAGGAGCAATATGCCATCATTTGACGGTTAAATAAATTTCTTGATGCATGGTAGAAGGAAAGAAACTATAAAGTAGGAGACTACTAATGCTGGGAGTTGTATATTGTACTCCTGGTTTATAGGCTTCAGACTGCAACCCATCGTTCATAAGACACAAATCATGTAGTTTATGATAGCTTATATTATAGACTACGTTCTCATATCAAGAATACCCGGTCATTTTTGGTCTAAGTAGTTCATCCTAATAGTCTTTGCGATAAAATGAGATTGCGGGGGGGGGGAAACGGTGGAGGCTGAAGGGGGTCTGCATCGATTCCGGTTCCTGGCGGTTCCTGGCGGGGCTATCTACGCTTGTCAATGCCATTATCGAACGAAACTGCTTACGAATTAACTACTTGGCTTTTTTAAAAAAGGTTTATTTCGGAGATAGACGGAGAAATGAGATCTCTGTCTCTCAATGATCAGGTCGGATGCAACTTAGTACATCCGGAGTATTTATGGATTCAGATTGCCCCTGAACAAAGGAACAATTATTGAATTCTCCTTGCTATTTGCATTTGCCATAAATATAAGTAGAATCAAGTACAGAGTACAGAGACAATAGATCTAATCCAGTGCATGTGACAAGTTGAGATCTATTGATGTCTTATCTTTGGTAAAGATAAGTCCAAAGCCCTAGATTGGCTGAGGAGTTTAAGATGTTCTACTTGTAACAAATTAACAGAATTAACATACAAAGGAATATTCCAGTCCTATTCATATGGTTAACTCTAAACTGGAACTACCATCTGATTCTCTCTATTGAACATGACCCCATTCTCCTTACAGTCGAGATAAGCTGTCTATCAACCAGTAGGCGTCCATTATTCTTGTCCTTTCTACACGGGAAGGTGGAGACATGTGGCATTGACAGCCGCATTGTCCAGAGTGACATGGTTCGTTATATTACAAGGACACTCTCCCAGTTATGTTTGATCTGCAATTTCTGCAGGTCATGCCAATATGTCTCAGTATGAACACACCTCACTATGGTGGCCCGAAGAGCGCATCAAATCCACTCTCGACAAGAAGTACATCATCAGCCGTCTACAACCAGACAATATCCCGCGCCTCTTTGAATTACCGGACTGGGGCGAAGGGTTGACCAGCGAGACCTACATGGAATGGATCCTCACAAAGGCCGGCCGTGTTTTCATGATCCTCGATGCTATAGGCATCCCCGATCGAATCTTCGCGCTAGTCGACGAATCCTGCGACGATGACGACCTACCCATCGCCGAGCATAGCGTCGATTTACTACACTTGTCCCCCGATGGTGAAGATCTCGCCCTCGAGGCAAGTTTCTTTCATGCGCAATGGCGGTTTCTGGTTCGTGGTATAGATGAGGGAGGCCATGTCGTCTATACCGAGAATGAGGGAGTTCCGGTCGAGGCGGTGCGAACCAACACCAACAGGGGGATACACGGGCGTGATGATACGGTAGACATGGTAGTCCTCGCCGGCCCGGTCTGTAAAGTCTACATGCGGACCCAAGTGCAAGTCGGCGGGGCGCCGCATTTCTTCTCGGCTGACGAGGTTCTCGCTGAGATCCGCAACTTGAAAAGACTGTCGCACGAGCATATTGTCTCCGTCTTTGCCTCGTATCTGAAAGATGACAGTGTCTCCGTGCTCTTCACCGGTGCTACGGCAGAGCGAAATCTACACAGCTTCCTGACAGACCAGCCGATGTCCTTCAAACGGCTAGAGAAAGAGCAACGTCGCCAGATCTTGATCACCTGGCCCCACTGCCTTGCATCTGCAGTCTCCTGGCTGCATGCACGCGGCTACTCCCACGGCGCAATCCGCCCATCCAACATCTTCATCGATGCAGACTTCCACATCTGTCTCGGTCAATTTCAAGCGCTCGACTCCCTGCTAGCCCCACCACATGTCAACGACCTGGAGGCATACAATTACTCTGCACCAGAGCGCTGGACTCGTCCCGCAGCTCCAGTCATCCAGCAACAGCCACCACAGCCCGCAAAAACACTACTTCAATCGGGAGGACGTACAAAGCGCAGACAACGGCCACCCCGTCCAGCCCTAGCCCCATTGAACGAAAGCCCACCTGCATCCCCAGACCACACAAGACCAAGCTCAGCCTCCTCGAAAGGTACAGTGATCCGCATCGGTCTACCAGGCTCACCAGCCCGTTTCTCCTTCGCCTTCTCATCCTCCTCTTCATCCTCAGAAGCCTCCTCAGCAGCCTCCTCCACCCACACAGACGCAACAGCAACATCCCCCCAACCAATGAAACACCGTATCTCATCCTTCTGGTCCAGAAGAACAAAGAATACCCCCTCAGCCGCATCAATTATCTCAACCTCAACATCCTCCTCCTCAAATACATCAACCATAGCATCCCCAAATCCCCATACCTCCCCCCCTCCCTCCACCCTCTCCCCAATCCCACCCTCCTCCCTCCGCCACTCTAAATCCGCCCAATCCCAACCACCACCCATTACAAAACCCCCAACAACCTCCTCCCACTCCTCCCCGCAACCAGACCCCCCAACAGACCCACACACCCCGGCAGACATATTCTCCCTAGCAGCAACAACCCTTGACATCCTAACAACACTGCACAAAAGAACCCTAGCATCCTTCAGCACGCACCGCAGCGCCCGGAACCGATCCGCCGGTCGCGGCGGCGGGATAGCAGATGCGTCATTCCATCTCGCGCGGAACGCCGTGCAAGTGCAATCGTGGATTGCATTGCTAGAGGGCGATGCGTTGAAACGGTGTCGACGGGACCGCCGCTCCGACCGTGTTTTCTGGGCTGTGCCGAAGATGTTGATTGTTGTGCGTTCCATGCTTGATCTTGAGGGCGCCAATAGGCCGCTTGCGAAACGCGTTAGGAGGGGGTTTGCCGATGCTATTACTAGGGGAATGGGTGCCGGGGAGAAAGGTGGGGTGGAGATTTTGCATTGTGTTAAGGAGAAACGAGGGGAGATATGTGGGAAGGAGGTCGGACGGAAACAGCGGAATGGGGGCTTGGAGGTTATTCGGGAAATGGGGATTGGGAGGAGTGCTGTTTCTGAGTCTTTGGCTCCTCCGGTAGGTGTTTCTGACTCTGGGTCTGTTTATGGGTCGGCTTCGGAGTTTGATTTTGGATTTGGAGATGCTGGGAGTGAGAGTGAGAGTAATGTGGATGTTCAGGAGAGACAATTTGTTGATTTTGATATTGAGGAAGAAGATGTTTCGGAGTTTGAAGAGCCAGAGATACGAGTGGAACAGGTCTCTCCTCAACTGTATCTGCCAGAGTTGGATATGAACATTACTGGGATAGAAGGTTTGACGTTTAATCATTAGATGGAGATGTACGATAATGTCTTGATGGTCCAACGACCGGGTTCTTTATTCACTAATAATTGATTTCTTGTGTACAATTCATGCGTCATGAAAGACAGACCTGAGATACCATAACCTGCATGCAAAGACCGCACACCGGCTCCAAATATCATGCAGTGACTTATCCGAGCTGGTCTGTCCCAAATATTGCTATCAATACAATGTCTTGAGCCGCAATTGTCAAGGGTTGAGTAAGAAGAAGACAACAAAATCAAAGCCATATGGCAACGGCACCCAGCAGACTAGAGAGCACCAACGATCCAACGAGCAAGCGCCCAGTAGCTGGTGAGCCGACGGTCACAGCAAGAGCAGCGCCTTCTTTTGTTGCCGATGCCGAGGCGGATCCAGATCCACTTGAATTAACCTTAGTAGCCTTGCCATTCTTACTGGTCGCCGTGGAATTAGATTCTTTCTTAAAGGTCTGTCCCAGGGTAGGAAGCGGCGAGCTTGGGTCAACTGCCCATCCACCAGAGGTCGAGGCAGGGCACTCGATGGCGGTGAGGCTGGATACGCTCTTGCGGTAGGCGGAAAGGGCAACTCCGGTCGGGTGCAGAGTAGCCCACTGAGACTTGAGGTTGTTGAAATCAGGCGACACGGGCGTCGGTATGCCCTTGCGGGTAAAGCCGTCCTCAATGCTGCTCGCGGTTGCAGTCGTAGCATCGACAGAAGGCCCATAGCTGATCAACCCATAGTCATTGGTCTCCTCAATCCACTCATAGATGATGGATCCAGACCAAGTACCTGACATATGGTCACCGAAGATGGCAGCCTGGTCCTCAAAGGTACGGGGCGAGGGGGTGTTGCAGCCAGTCTCGGAGAAGAAGATAGGGATGGGGTAATCAGTCGCATTCTTCTGGAGAATATTGTATCCAGACTGTTCATAGCCGGACGCACCACACCACTCGTAGGCGTTTAGCGAGTAGAAGTCCAAGCGGTCAGATGCGTTCTTGGCACAGGCCATGTAGTTCTGCAGCATGGGTCTCAGATCTGCGATGTCGGCTGCAGAGTAACCAACGGGAATCTCGCGATAGCCCTTCTTATCACGGTAGGCCTTGATGTCGCGAGCAGCCGCCAAGACGTAAGGCGCAGCAGCCGAGCCATCGGCCGTGGTGAGTACCTCATTTCCGACCAAGACACCGGCAGTGTTGTCGAACTTCTGGAATTCATCGAGCACCTCCTTGAAGTGATCAAACTGGGTCTGATTCCAGTGAGGCTCGGTCTGCGATCGTCAATAGATGGATCCACATGAGAAGAAGGTGGACCTACCTGTTCGATCTGGGTATTGAAAGTGTCCAAATCGACGAACAAGTAGATTCCTAGACAACATATCATCAGTATGCATAGTTACCCTAAGAACTGCCCAAGTGAAATCAACCATACCAGCCTCAGCCAGGGCCGACATACAGCCCTTGTGATCAGCATGGGGATCCACGTGGTACACACGGATAGCATTGGTGCCCAGCTCGGACATCCGGACAATATCACGCTTGCATTGGGCAGTGTCAATAAGCGGATCACTTGGCGTAAGCTGATAAGCAATACCTATGTTGTATTCGAGTCAGTTCGAGTCAGTGAGGCAATATACATACAGTGCAAGATTCTTATGTACCCTTGATGTAGAACTGGGTTCCATTTTCATAGAAGAACTTAGAGCCGACAGCCGAAATGGGCGAGACTGCACCCACTGCGGTAGCCTGTAAGCCAGCAAGTAGCAATGGCACGGAAAATGCCAGGGATAACAACATGATTAATTCTGTGAGAGTAACAGTGAAATAGAGGATGCGATTAAATAGCAATGTGGTTTGAAGAGAAGAAAAGGAAAGTCTCTCAAACTCTGGTATGTAATTTGATGCTCTTGCCTGGACAACGAAGGAATTAAGGCAGGTGCAAACCAAAAAAAAGAAGTCACTTCAATAAGATGAAAACGAAGGGAAACTTGATGTGGAACATACAACATAAAAACAGGTTCCTTGTTCCTTGATTTGGGACTGTAGCAACCAAATTATCGGGTGTTTATTTCCAACTAGCGTGCTTCATTCCTGGCCTCATTTGCGACATTCCAATATAGTTTCTGGTTTTTTAACTAAGCTCCAAGGTATACAAAGTAATAGGAGTGTTGTAGTACACAACGTATACAACTGAAGTACAAAGTAAAACATATGTTGTACACTTAGTCAAGTTCAAATGTTGACTGTTGACTGTTGAACGTTGACTCTTGATTGTTCCAGGCGTACCTGGTCCCATAGCCGTTGGGGCCCAGCCCTAATTCCCCATGCAAATATCACACATATTGGAGCATGGAGTCAGTAAATCTTGATAGACTATAGACTGTGGAGTAATCTGTGCTATAGATATCCAATTAGATAGAATATGTGCAGTCTCCATTAAATTATTGAAATTTGAAATATTTAAAATTAACACCTGTTGTGCAAAGTCTGCAAAGGCCAATATTGTTACCCCCTACCCGGAATATACCGAGTTCCACAACACACTTCCCCCTTATACCTATACGGAGTACTATAAATACTACGAAAAACATAATCTTCTTACCCATGGGAGGTTTTGAGACATGTTTACAAAAACTATTTATTGTCGCTATTATCACTGTACCATGTTGAACAAGTACTTCCATCTTAAACCCTGTCAATCACTGCTATTCTGGACTTGACCCTTATATCCACTTTTACTAGACATGGGAAAGATAGTCCTACCCTCCAGACTTAGCACAGTAGCTCATCGATCGGCATATTATTTAATTTTATTTTTCTTCAAAGAAATTCTGTATGTATCTATCTTCTTTGTTCACGGGACGCATTGGGCAGATATCAGGCTAGGAAGTAAATCAAGAATGATAAGTCTCGTGGACCCCTAATGCATATGTAGGTATAACACTATCACTAGCAGTCACTAGCAGTAACGCCAACACGATCCTAGAAAGTCATTTTAAATTCCAGACTGCCACGTTACTCCACTGGGCGGTTTTCGGCGGTCTCCAGGGGGCTAGAGCAAGAGGTCCTTGCGAGATAAGGAGGTTAGGTGCTATGGCGAATATCACAATATTGATGGTAAAGGAGGGTGTAAAAAGTAGGTATGTTGTAGTAGAGATAACGTCGCATTCATCTAATATCTATGTAATTGGTGTATGTTACCTCTAAATAACAGATCTATAAACATCCCTAACATCCTTGGATGTGCGACAGAGTCCAGAATTTCTCTCCAATCTCCACTCTTCCACTTCATTCCGACATGTCCACCAATTATCATCGCCACACGCAGAGTGCTCGTCAGCTAGTGGATCCCTCCATTAGGATCGTCTGGGCTTTCCTTTGGACTAGTCGCCCAAAACGGGACAGTCTTAATGACGTTTCCGCAAAGGGGGGTGAGGAGAAACACCGCCATATAATATCCAGCCCGCATCCGGTCGTCGCCCTACTCCGTAGATTATTTTTTTTTCTAATGGACTATTTCAAGTCAGCCCTATCCTGTACTTGGTTTTATCAATATACCGACATGGTTCTATAAGCCCCTATATCATTATACCCGTCACACGATCCACAAAGATACATACAATTCGACATATCATCCACAATGGCCTCCCCATTTCACATCTCCCGACACGAACAAGTCGAGCTAGAGCGCAATGAAGCCTTTCGAGTAATGCGCGAACAACTTCGCCGCCAGGAATGCGGTATAGAGCGACCAAGTTTCTGTGCTGGCCATGGACACTCCTGCACCTCAGCTGAACAAGAAACCTTCCGCCTCCACCGCGACATCATCCACACCCTCCTCGTCCCCCTTTTCCTAATCAACTACCAAGCCGAGCGCATCGCAGCCCGCACCTTCCCAAGCCAAAAAGGCGCCGAGCCCGAACGCGCATTCCGTGGTGAAGCCCGTAGCGCCTTCGCCTGGCTGAACTGTATCCTCACCGAAGAACACGACTGGTACCTTACAGCCCGCTGCCCAGCCTGCATCGTTCAGCACGTGCTACACTCGGAGCCGACGATCCGATTCGTCGCCGTCGCCTCGCAGCTCGCCGGCCCCCGCTCCGGCTTCCAATGCTGGCTGAACGCTCTCGAGACAGCCGTATGCGAAGATCCCTTCTGGGGCGATGCCTTCTGGCCGGATATCGAGGAGCGTGCCTCTCGTTTGACTGACGGTGTGCAAGAGCTCGTCCGTCAGTGCTATGAGCTCAGCGCGACCCTCGATAACCCGGCTCGGGTTAACCCGTCGCTCGCCAAGACCCCTATGCCTGTCTACGGCAGTCGCTCCGCCTCCTGCACAATCCCCCTGAAGCCTTCTAGTTTTGCGCGGAAACAAGTCCGGCTCACGCGGGAGGAGCAGAGATACCGCTCCTCGTTTTTGTGGAATTGTTCACAGGAGATGACACAGCCGCTGGCCGGCTGCACTACTGCAACTCAGGCTCGGCGCCGGTCACTGACTTCATAAGGGGGATCCATTGGGCTATGGTGAATCCCGCCATATGCATTTCCTCAACTCTCAACCAACCGGACTCTCAACCGACCGGTTATTTTACACACACCGCCTACCGGGCCTAAGTTCCAGAATCAGCCCTTCTTGGCCGATTGAAGCTAGGCGGTGTTCTAGAATCTACGGACCTTCGGGATCTACGTCGCACAAGGAACCCGATCGGGAATATCGCGGATTCCAATTCCCCGATCTCATGGGACACATGGTACTCCCTGGCGTTCCACGCGACCGAGACCAGATTCTCGATATGCAAGGGTCTCCGCGGGTCTGTAGTCCGCTCTAATGATGCAATCGGATCCAGAATTGTGGATGATTAAAGTATCCCATCGTCTCAAGTCGATGGAGATAAGATACTGCACAGTTGGAATGTGTCGGTCTGCATGGCCGATGGGAATGATGTGATTTGTTGATCATGTCGGATTATAGTGATGATAGTGATAGGGATAGTATGATAGTATGATAGTATAATTTTAATCATAATCTACTTTTTCCCTCATATGGTTACAATCAGGTAATGCGAATGGACGCACGTAATATCAGTTGATGTGTATTCTTCTATTTGACTCTGGTATATATTAAAACCCTAAAGTGACTCCACCTCGCATGTCAAATAAGTTCGCAAATTGCGAATTCATATGATCCTTACGGAGTACAACGGATATGTCACTCGAAAATTAATCTAATGCCGTGGGCGACACACTCTATGTGAGACGGTGGAGCAAGCCGGAGATGGGATCAGGGAAGTGAACCAGATCTCGGTGCACGGTGGAAATTAAAACAATGTCAACGTCCTTCAGGCGATCGGCCTGGATCTGAATCTGGATATATGGGGTTGCCTGTCAGAGTGCCACTCGGATCCCAGGATCCTAGGATTCCAGGGTCTCCGGAATGCGAACTTGCTGCGAACTAGGCATTGCATAAAACCTAGACCCCGAGTATATATATATATATATATATATGCTTCGTTAGACAACAGATATTAGATAGATAGATCCATTTATTTATATTGTAGCCTTGTATGCTCTATGCGTTGGCAGAGAGTATATGCCGATGCCCAACCCCTCTCCGGAAACGGAAGGGAGTACATTCGTTATGCGTACACTTGGGAAGTACTCAGTACCTCATCCAGGCCCACGGTCCACATGCGTTCTATGGTACTGACGACTTGTGAAACAAATGGCTTAGGCCGCATTGGGGGGAAAGTGATATGTGAAAGTATATAATAGGGTAGTTTTATGCTGGAGTCTGGTTCGGGTAATGAGGACTTCATTTAAGTCTATTCAAATATCCTCAAATACATGGCCCTCAACTTGCACCCGAAAATGATCGTCACACCCCGTGGAGCCAAGAAGCCCATCGGTCGCTCTAGACTGGCACATACTTTTTTATACACATTTCAACTATACATCGACTATTATAGGTTAGAATTTTGTATAAATTGGTTCTATCAGATTATTTTGATTTAAAAAAAAATGCCATATAAATTATATATGAATTATCTATAAATTATATATACATATATATATATATATATATCCCTTACAGCAAAAAAAAAAAAAAGAAAGAAAAAAAAAGAAAGAAAGTAAAAAGATGGAAACCGATGACTCCATGACTTAGAAGGTCTAGACTTGTCCCGACCTGAAGAGTCTGGCCCCAGCCCTTGCCCCAGTTAGTACCCAGTACATGGTCTAGTACCCAGTAGCCCATACGATGCCGAAGTACCCAATACCCACTCTTCCCTTCCCGTCAATTTCCATTCGATTCACGCCCTCTTTTGCTTCTTCTCTCCCATCCCTTCTTCTTTTTCCCCTCCAAATATTCGAACCCCCTCCCCCTCTTAACTCCTTTCTTTCACGTCAAATCTTCATAATCTTCATTTCAAATTCCCCTCTCACGCTTGGACCTGATCGTCATATTTTGGTCACCTTTCAATCATCTTTCGATCTTTCAGTCTTTCGATCTTGCGATCTTTCGATCTTTTGACAGATGATTCATGACGGCCATCTCTTTTCGCCCGTTGGATAAGACAGACTGGATGACACCCTCATGTAATAGACAGTATTGGCCCGCCATTCCCAATCCTGACGATCACACCATGCATATCCCACCAACAGTGAAACTTCTCAGAGACCATCTCCCCCAGGATTCAGATACACAGGAAACTGCAAACCCCGCTAGGATTCGCCGACGAGCTTCGCAAGGATCTCTTCGAACAAGACCGTCACCGGTATCTCGCTTTCTCTCCAAGAGCAGCGTTGCCGTGAACTTCCCATCGTGGGATCAACGTGCCTCGCCCGGTTCGCCCGGTTCACCCTATCGTTTGGAGTCTCGCACTCGGTCGGTCGACTCTCGTCTTCGTCTTTCAACCACTGTGTCTCGCGGGCCGAGGCCTTTGGCTGCTTCACCCGCCTGGAACTCTCATTATCAGTCCGAATACCCCGCCACATTACCCCCCACGCCGCCAGAGGAGGACATCCACGTTGCGTGGAACCCTAAGTCCGAGATGATGATGTTCGACACACACTCCCATCACCCGGGATCCATGGCCATGATGGACGACAACACCAGTGTGGAAAATTCCTCTGCGACCGGTGCCTCGGATACAATTAGCAGCCCGTCAGATGGGCTTTCTCATAGGTCCTCCAGCTCTGGAGGCAGCCCTGGGCCCCACGACGACATGGATTGCCAGCAGGACGTTGGCTCATGGCTGGATCACGGTATCAACTTGACGGGTAAGCTTTCCGCACATCCGTGCTTCGAGGCCAATCACTGACGTTTTCCAGCTTCATCACTTGCTCTCTGTAAGACACGAGGCGAGGCCGTCAAAATCGTTTCCCAGACTCTTCCGTATCCCAGGACATATGACCAGGCGGTATCAGTACCGAAAACAGACAGTGTTTTTTCCTCCATCGTGCAGGCCGTCCACAACCACTTGCAACCTGGCCAGTCACCCTATATCAATGTCACCCACGCAGTACCGGAGCAATTCAGTCTCTCGAATCTGCCCCACTCGCCTCCCAGCACTCCTCGTTCTCCAACTGCTGCCGAGGATTATTTCAACGCCACGGTTTTCTCCAGTGCAGCAGTTGTAGGTGCTTACCATGACTACCGTGGACCCCTCCAACGGCAAATGTCCCACGCCCCGATGCCCATTGTGCCCCCTCGCAGCGTCCACATCTCGGTCCTCGAGCGCTATCTTCCCCCAACCTCCGCTCAAGAGTACCGTGATTTATTTTGTCGTACCCGTCCATCTTTCCTCGTTGATCGTATGAGCGAACTATCACCTAATGGCGGATCCCTTCTCTTCGTGTACCCGACCAAGAAAGGTGCATCAACCTTCAAGACCCAGTACCTGGGCCCTATCCTCGACCCCCTTCTCCGCCAACTCGTTGTGGTGAACGAGTTGTCCGCAGACGTGGGCCGCTACCTCGGCAAAGTCTCCTCCGTCTCTCAAATGGATGACTTCGCTACTATGAAGGCGAACATCGTGGCACTCTGTGAATCATTGAGCGATAACGATTCCTCCTCCAGATTCCACGTGGCCGATGCAGGTCGTGGAGACACCCACCTCGACCGTAGCCTCTGGGCTGAGTGGTTCATTCACCAAGAGAAGGCCCGCATGAAGGAAGTTCTCAATCTGTACTGGCAAAACGGCCGCCGCCCATGTAAGAGTGCAAGCTCCGGATGCTCCGGCATGATGGGCAACAAGGAAGTCACATCGTCCGGGCTCCTAAGTGAGATCTGCGATGGCATCCGCAAGCGGCGCTATTGCGAGGACAATGAGCCTCGTGATGGTATCGAGCTTGGTGTCTTTGTGATTCGTCGAACGAATTAGATCATTGCAGTATTGCTGGATCGCTTTTTCTCCCTCTTCCTCGACTCCCTCCCCTTTCATTCTTCCACCACCCCCTCTTCCGCAATAGCATATTTTAACAAACGGCCTTCACAAAAGATGACATGGGACCCATGGAGGTGTCCCCGGTGTTGGAATTCGATTTGTCGGTGGAAAATAATTCTTCCGCACCTTTGCATGACTCGTTTGGAGGTTCCATTCCCCACGCGAACATTTTTGAATGAACTATGAATACCCCGGTTGTTGGCGATTCGGGTTTTATGAACTTGTTTTCTCTGTCTTGACGACGGATAGATATACACGATTTAGTGGAAATATATCTTCTATTAACAATATCTTTTTTTTTCTGTATGCTAGGATATCGCCGGACTAACTATATGTAGTGTTCATGCCTATGACTCCGTCAGGCTCTCGTTAGGCATCACCGATATGTCAAATCAAGTTGTATGGTAAAAATAGGGGGTCCAATCAATGGGGTTCAAATCTCTGCATTTCTGTATCGGCTCTGCTTACAATTTATATGGAGCCTTGATTACATAACTTTAATTACAAAACATGGAGGATAAATAAATCCTCCGG